>JACATO010000592.1:600000-841598 GCA_018389105.1 Nautilus pompilius
TTTCTAAACAGCAGCTTTCATGAAATTAATTATGGTCCGCACAGCCACAATAAATTTGTCGCTCTTGACTGCCACGAATGACAGTAATGGTGACTAGTAATCTTATACAAGGAAATAAAACCCCATAAGTTATGGAAGTAATGAGCTTTCACAGACTGTTTTGAATATAGCAAAAAGCCCAGCTTTTTCATAACTTACTGCTGTTTTGTTCCTTGTATAAGATTATACTTGTGATATGAAGCACCAAAAATGTCTCAAGAACTTATTAGCAATGATGACCTTGTAATTTTTTTTATGGCCTTTTATTCCATGAAAGCTGAGAAGAAATCAATCAAACAGCTGCCTGTTCTTTAATGGATGCTTTGTCTGAATCACCCACCCACCCACCCAGGCATGGAAACAGTAGTGTAAAGTTTGGCAAATTTAAAAAAAAAGAATCACTGAATAAAAACTGAGATCAAAACCTATCAATTATCAACTTATATGGGGCACAGCACAGAATCTTTTGATTTGCATTTACCTGGATATTACTCACAAAATTCCTGATGTTTGTGCATGCTTCAAGCTTTCTTGGGTTGTATTCACAAATGGGAATCATGAAAACTGATGCTGTGATTGTCAACAGACACCTACATCAATGACTACAAACATCAGGGAGCATTTAAAATTTCTATGCCCAGATTCCCCACAGAATGCAAAATTGCAACTGATTTCTGATTGCAAAAACCACTGCCAATAGTGTTATTTGTGCCAGATGGAGACACATCGGTGACAGAACTATCCATCACATCTTGTAAAATGAATATTTATTACCAACATTCTTTCTGCGGACAGATTCTGGTTTGTCAATGCTTCTTGTAAAGACAACATTGCTGACCTCTGAATCAAGAATAACTGGGTCATCTAGGATGGCATGACATTATCTTTTCTGATGAATCCAGATTTAATACGTGTTTTAAAAATGACTGTACACTAGTTTATTGGCAAAAACAGGAGAAGTTTGCTAGAATGGCCTTCATGAAACGAAAATTTTTCATTAAAAATTGTGGTGTGATGTAGCAGGTATTTGCAGTCATAAATACCAACATAACCACTTGGAATTGCATCATTTACATTCTACCACTTTAGCTGCTTCCCCAGATACATAAACATGGAAGACCAAGTAAGTTGATCTTTCAAGATTACAATGTGTGTTGCCTATAACCAAAGTAAAACAAGCTTTTTTTTAATGAACACAACACCATTGTGGCCGCTGTGAGGTAAGATATGGCAATGAGTTCAACAACAATAGCACCCACCTGGAAATGTTGCAGAGCTGATTGCAGCAAGAATAGAAAGTTATACTAGCATCTCAAGGGAGATCAGCATACTTTGTGATCCATGGTAGACAAACACCATCTATTGAAAACTGAATATCCCTTACTCTCATATTGGGTGGACACTATCACTTGTGATACTTACATACCACATTTATCATTAAACTGTTGTTGGATATTATGTATGTATAATGAAGTAATATAATAATGATACTAAAATATTTTTATACTGTTTTCACAAATACATTTATAATGTCTCTTAGTTTGTTAAGGTGAGTGGCACAGTAGCCTACTAAAGTGCTAAAGTTGAGGGCCTGAGTTCAAATCCTAGTCAGGAACAGCTCACTTTGAATATGTCTTCTCCTTCAGATGTCCCTGTGAGTTTCCTTCATGAAGATGAAGACAGACTTGCCTTCCAATCGAGATTAAGTCACCAAAGAACAATGGAAAGTAGGTTTGTCCTGCAGGGAGGGAGGGACCATTTATTAAGTTGTAGTTTGGTAAATTTAGGTGCATACAGTAAGTGAACAGAATGGCTTGTGTTGTATGTACACCCTGCTTTTATTTCACCTGGGGGGGGGGAATATCTTTAAAAAGACAAGATCTTTCCAAATATCTTAATGTTTTCTTTACATCAAATCTATTTTTCGCAATGATGTGCTTAACTAATTCCAGAGGAAACTGACAGAAAAATTGAAAAATCAAAATGGAAATCCTTTAAAATCCTTCACTGTTTACAGTCACACCTACATAACATCATCACCTTCATGATGTTTGAAGGAAACTGGAAATTTTGAAAACTGATATTTTAAGACTGTTTTCTCCTTTTTTTTCCACTTTCCAAAATCATTGCCCGTGTTGTCTATTTTAAAAAAAATAACGAATAAATAGAAAATAGTAAAAAAAAACCTTTTAGCAAGCAAAAATAAAATACAAACCAAGATATAGGGGAGAGAACTCTAGCCGTCCAAGTTAAAAATTCATTAGATTGATTATCACTGCATGCTTACTGACAGAAATTAGTTTAATTAGTTGTCAATGAAAATTACTATTTCAAATCATTTTTTTTCCTTTTAATTATCCAAAATATATCATAATCTGCCTAACTGTCTTCACCTTCCCATTTTCCAGATAACTGCAGGTAGATTTGACCAAGTACTAGGTGTGTTCAAATAAAACAGAGCTTAGAATAGAACTGCTACAATCATATCCAGCCGGCTTTCAACTCAACATCCCTCTCTCTCATTGACATCCATTTTTGACAAATGTTGAATTATGGATAAATTTTCCACTGGTTTTTCTTTCAACGTGAACCATGAAGTAGTATGTATGTAATGTATACAATCTGTGACTAATATATTATTTCTGCTTTGTTGTTTCTGTCTTTTATAAAGGTGCAACATCTTTTCAACTGCCACGACAACAGAAAGTGCAAATGGAATAATTCTTCTCATAGTTTTATTAAAATACTAGACAAATAAATCATACATGATGTAGTAACTTTAGTTTAAATTCAACCATGATCTTATTTATCAGGTGAATTCACCAAGGAATGTTAACTTGTCTTCTGCAAATGAATTTAGGTTTCTGCTGTTCTCCATATTATTTTCAAATACAAAGCCAATAACTTTATTTTAGGTAGAGAGATAGAGAAAAGATACATTAGCAACACTAAAACTGTATAACAGTAGCTACTACCATGCACACACACGTAGAGCAGATATATTTCTCTCATTTGATATTATACAGCATCAGTTTATCCCTTAGTTCTTTATTTGTAAATTCTAGTAGATGGGTAAAGCAAGAAATTTTCAATGTTCCCACAAAGCTGTCACCACCCTGTCCCTTTCACACACAGAGAGAGAGAGAGAGAGAGAGAGAGAAGAGAACGTTGACGACAATAGAGAGAGATAGCAGTACAAAGAGAGAGAGAGAGAGAGAGAGAGGAACGTTGACGACAATAGAGAGAGATAGCAGTACAAAGAGAGAGAGAGAGAGAGAGAGAGAACGTTGACGACAATAGAGAGAGATAGCAGTACAAGAGAGAGAGAGAGAGAGAGAGAGAGAGAGAGAACGTTGACGACAATAGAGAGAGATAGCAGTACAAAGAGAGAGAGAGAGGAGAACGTTGACGACAATAGAGAGAGATAGCAGTACAAAGAGAGAGAGAGAGAGAGAGAGAGAGAGAGAGAGAGCCATAATTATGGACTCACCATTGAAAATTAACAGGAAGATATTTTCTAACAGTCCTATGGTAATATACTTGTAACTATATAAGCACTAATTATATAAGAAACACGAAATATTTCATTGGTTGGTTCACAGTTATGGCTACTAGTGTAAAATATAACTATGATAGAATAAATTAGAAAATGTGTCTATACTATCATCTGCATATTATGCAATCAATATGAGAGAGGGGGGAGAAAAGACGACAGTATACAATTTTAAGTTCTTGGAAGCCTTGTTTTCATAGAGTCATATTTGCAGTTTTCTACATGTCACATGTACACAGAATATTTTTAATAATCTATTTTTAAAAAAAGTACCACAAATTTTAATTATGAAGAAGATGGACAAAGTTGTTTTATATGAGATGCTTAAATTAATAGTTTTTCATGATCTTGTAGTGTTTTTTTTTTTAAATATTAGTTACATTATAAATATTTTCTCTTTATTTATAACATGTGCACACAAAGTACTATAATTAAAAGAACTTTGAGAAAAAAAATGTAATTACAAGTATTGTAAAATTTGTCCAGGTCTTAAGCAATGATTTCACGTTTACCAAGCTTGGTTTCCAGTTTCTATAAGTGATATTATTTTGAACATACAAATAAAATTTAGTCTTTTGATCATCGTCAGATGAAACAGGATTATGATATAACAACAGATACCAAGAATCTGTGGTGGTTAAAATATTCATCAAAAATGAAAATTCTTATTAGATGTTTATAGACACTCCTTTTGGGATAGCAATGATCCGTGGTATAACATTCCACAGTTAACTTAGGGATGAAGCAGGCAAGGGACAAAGATAGTGGAAGCCTGAACACCAAGAATATACACAGAGATTAGAATTTAAGTAGGCCATTCTAAACACATGATAAGTGCATGATTGCAAGCTATGAAAACAAGTACAGGCCAGAGAAAGGTCCAGTGAGCAGTCAGCTGGGCCGTAATCAAGTGGTTCACACAAAGATACACACAGAGCAGTGTAACATTGGTAAACGCCATTGGGAAATCTGTAAGAAGCTGGATACTGGTAGGATGAGATTGCCCAGTTAAAAAAAAAAAGGGGGGGTCACAGGATAACTGTTGTATATTCTGGATTCCCAAAGCCAAGAAAATGCTATGAAAAGTAATGAGGGAACCAAACCAACAACAAAAGGCTACAAATGTTGCAGAACGTTTGTAGACATCCACAAAAACCATCAAGTGTTATTCCTGCAGCATGGGGTACAAATAAAAAACGAGTGAGACAAACCACTCTTTTCCCCTACACTATAACAGGCAATGTAAATTCTGCCCTTTCTCTCCTACCTTTTTTTTTTTCTGAGTCCAGGTTTTAATAGTTTTCTCTATATATTGACATCTTGCTGTTTAACAAAATGTGAGATGTGATTTGGGCCAATGGATGGTCACAGCTGGGGATCACCAGAAGAACCACCTTATGATGCATCAACATTCTCCAAGACAAGAATTTTGCCTGGCTAAGCCAATGTTCATTTGTCCAAAGGGGGCAGTAATTTTTGGAAGCTGGTGCACAGGTTGTGCAATGAGAGAGAGAGAGAGCCAGAGCATTACGTCTCTGCCATGCTCTGACCTATTGCTGCATCTGAACCTGACTAAGTGCATGTGCACTATCTTCAACTGGTTTTTACAAAAGTGTCCTCATAACCCTACTTCACAAGATGTCTAGTACAGATTCTGTGCCAGGGATAAGCTACAGTCATGCAGACGATGAGTGACACATAATGTGTCAGCACACTGTTGCCCTGCATAAGGAAAAGGGCTACTCTACAAAGTATTAACTTCATATTTCTCCAGTGCCATCTATGATTCCAGATTAAACAAATGTTCTTCCAAACTTGGTCTATTTACATAAGTCTTTGTATGTTTTTTTGTTTCTGCTGTTCTTGCCTCATGGTGGTTGTATGAATTCTTATAAACTAAACCATGAGTGAATAGATAATTTTTCATTAATTTTACATTGTCTCTAACCAGTCAGCCAAGTGTTGATGCCTAGCTATAGCCAGTCGGCCAACTGACTCAAAAGAGTATAATTTTAAATCATAATAAAGCACTATTTAAAAAAAATAAAAACAGAGTTAGTACTCAAGAGCTATGAAAACAGTTAAAACTTCTACCAGTGGCTGATAGTATAAAGTCAACTCCTAAACCAAATATGCTAGGGGCTGGAAGATAGATTTTCACCTGTGTGTGGCAATGACTTTTAGTATTTCTGTCTCTTTAAGAAATAGGAAAAAATATGGTAATTATTGTATACATAAGCTGCGAAATTACTGATTAAGAAAGAGAAAATAAACGAGGTCTATGAAGATCACCTGGCTCTACCAAGCAAAATACAAGTATTTACTCACTTTCATAAACAGAATCAAGTTACTTGTTCTGTGTGACCATGAAACAGCAAGAGAAAATCATTAGGTCTAAATATAATCTGAAGAGAAAATTGAGTACCGCCTCAGAATCAGTCAGACGGTGATAATCTAGCTGAAAAGTGTGTGAAATGTTTTTTTATTTTTTTTCTTTGTGATCGGTTTAATGTGTTTTGAAGTGAAATTTAAAAAAAAAATAAGAAACTTTCTAAATAATTTTGTTAGCAAGACTGGATGACTGTTGACAGCAATTCCTTACTGCTAATCACCCTGGGGCATCATTACAGACTTTGTGCATTAGTAGTCATTAATGATTCAGCAGGAAAACAAACCAAAAACATTAACATCACACATTATCTATCATTTAAAGATTTGCAACCAAAAAGAAGAATTAACAGATTTGATTTCACCGGTGAATGTTCAATAAAGGACAAGTCGATTTAACAAAAAAATACAAACTCCCTGACAATGAAACCTCAAATAAGTGATACATCAAAGTCTAGAGTTCAAAATTTAAAAAAACCAAAAACAATCTCTAAATTATTAAAATGTTCAAGTATTTAAGTCCTTTTTTTAAAAATCTTTGTGCGTTAGAAATACTAAGTAGCTTTAATTTGCAAAGATCAGTATCAAAAAGAATAATAATAATAATAATGATAAAAGATAAAGATAATCTAGAACAGTGCCACTATAAAAATTAACAAATACACAAAGTATAAGGTGGCAGCAGCAAAGCTCCATGACATCTTTGTTAGTCAAAGAGAGAGCAGCTCAAAGAACAGGCTAAAATACTAAGCCAGAACAAAACAAAAAAACAAACAAAATCCATTTGATTCATACAGAAGTTCTAATGTCTGTTAATTTCCTTCCCTTGGTGGCAGTGACGATGATGCTATTTTCCCTGCATTTCTTACAAGGTCTTATAGCTCCTTTAATCTCTTCTCATGTAATTACTAAGAATTATTTTTGCATTGCAATGTTAACTTGACAAAACATGAAGAGAAGTTTACTTTTAATAAATGCTAAAAGAATGTCCACGTAAAGGTTTCTAATCAAAAGATTTTTTTTTTCTTTTTTAGAAGGCAAATATAGCTAAGCAAAAAAAAAAAGAAAGACAGAATCTTAACTTCCCCATGAAATTAGTTTTAAAAGTGTTTTTGCTTCTTTCTAAAACAGATCAACTCTAAAAAAATGTAGCAAGAAGTTGGATGAAGCTATCAGTTCAGGGGGAATGCTTGGTGTTTCATGACAATGTTACCATGAAAGTAGAATTTTATTACACCCACCCACACAGACAGAGTAGGCTTTATTTCAGTTTCATGCATGTATTCCTTAATTTTCTTCCGCCTCATCAGCAAAAATCAAAAGAAAATCAACAAAATAAGTAGATGATGACAAAGAAATATCTTTACTTAAATTAGCTTAGCATATACTACAAAATGAAAGTGAAAGTAACCAAGATAACCTGAAATACTTCAAATTAAACAGATCTTCATTCTCAAGTTTATAATCAAATCCTAATTGTGTGTGACACTAACATGGTAATTAATTTTTACTTAATATTTGAAAAGAATCAAAGTATTTGAAATACCAAGAAAAATAACACTAATTTGTAGATAATCTATCCACAGTGTGAAGCTGATTAGAAAAAGGATTTAGCATAGCATCATTCCACAATTATCAGTGTTTGTCAAAGTTTCCATGAACTATCATGTGGTCGGATGGATAAGATGGATTTTTGTTAGAACTTTGATAAACAGCATAATATTTAAAAACCCAACCATATAACAGCATAGATAAAGAGAACCATGCTCCCTGACCATAGATCTTACACATACAATTATCAGACTAGTCATTGTAAGCAAATCTACCCCTTCCAACCCAACAGTCAATATCTAACAAAACAAACACTGTATCAGATGGAAATTTATTTCTTGCCTCCACAGATATACATCAACTATGAGAGCAAAATTTATAGGGTTTTCAGTAAAATTGTAGTTCTGTATTTAGATACGCACGATCAATCAATCACAGACACATATTTTCCATTCTTTGGTTATAATTTTTTTCCTTAAACACCAAAGTTAATCAGATTTTATACACGTGAAATGACAATGAAGACAATGGGAAGAAGAAATCCCACTTTATAGTCAGTTTTGTAAAAATAAGATTAGAATGGCCAGAATGTTTACTCCTATCAAGGTCTTCACAAGATTTTAAAATGGCATCAAGAAGGGAAAGCTGAAACAAATCCACCTATAACCACAAAAACAAAGTATAACTGGAAAGAAAACAACTTTTTGTAATACCAAATACAGATTTGTAAAATACCTTTCATTCATGTGCTAATTAGGTTGTTGTTTCCATCTATGTATCTGGCATTTCAGAGTTTTCTAAGGTAACTTATTTCATTTTTATTAATTATCAATTCTTCCTGATTATGGAAGTGATATGTACTTTTATATTTTCTTTTTATCATTACACATATTACAACACCATAGTTAAATAGTTTTTTGTTATTCCTTGAAGTTATTTAACTCTACTAATACCTCCAAAAGCAGTGTGTTTTTACGATGTGAAGTAACAAACACTGTAAAGGAAACAGAGAGAATAAAAGGCTATCAAGTCGATATGTCTGGGTGTCTGGTGATGCTGTAACACCAGGACTTAAAACTGTGGTTGATAAACACAGGAGACAGAACATTTTCAGAAACATTCACATAGACTTTCCAAGAAGTGTAACAAAGAAGCTGAAGAAACTCACCAATTATCTAATGGCCAAAAGGAAACTTTCACTGATCTTAGTTACTACATCATGTAGAATGTTGCTCGTCACTTACTGGTGGACCAGTCTCCATCCCAGAACTGTGAGTTGCAGCAGTATTTTCATACCTACAATTTATAGAAATACAAAAAGACAAGTTTTTTTTTAAAAAAAGAAAACAACAAGCTTTTTAATATGCAAAAAGTAAATTTGCTTAAATGAATATCAGCATGAATTGGAATTTTAAAGGTAATTTTCGGCGTGAAGTAGGCAGGCAGATGAAATAGCAATAGAAGGGTTAAAGAAAACAAACATACTGGAAGATATGTTTGTCTTACTTTTTTTGTTGTTTTAATTTGTCATCTTTCAACACTTTAAATTTTCCATAGTTTCCTGGCTTGTACAATATTAAAACAATAAACTACTACATTTTCATAATTCATTTATACAGTATTTTAAAAATTCTCTTATAAATTATAGTAAAACTAGAATTATTAAAGGGTTTTACTTATGTTTAGCCTTCATAATATGCTGTACCATTTATGCAAACATAATCTAAAAATTATCTAACAACATAAGAGAAATGTTACTTTATTAAAGACAAGATGTTAAAATAAAACCTTGTTGATACCATTAAACTAATTTTATTTCAACAGTTTTATTTGAAAGTCCTTAAACTGATTTCTAATGTATTAAACAATGCTATATCTCATGAATCATGATACCTTTAAAAATGACACAAAATGAAGAATATAGACAAAATCCCATCTTCTGTGACAGACAACAATTTTTTTGCATCCCAAACTTAGAAAGATCTCACCTGAAGTTAAATCTAGATGCCCTGAGAACATTCCATGATATCTGTCAGTCGGTCTGCATACATATTAGTTTTACATTTGATAAGAACCTTGACTAGTCAGATTTTCTTAACCTAAACTAAGTGCCAATGAAAAACAAAGACCCGATCATCTTCCACTCCCCACAGCCTTTAGTATAAACTAAATACATTCTGTAATTCTTTTGTTACAAGCAGCTATCATGATAATGCTTCTGTATTCTCATAAACTAAACTGAATTCAATTATCCTGCAAGACCCAAACAAGTTGTATCAAATAATTCAAGCCATGCTTTAATTTCTAAAATTCTGCTCTTGCCAGAATGTCTACAAAGAGTGAGTTGTTTAAGAAATCAAATAATGATATTAGGTGGTCCTATAGCAGCAGCAGCATTATCTGGAGTATCATTTGTTTGTGCTTATGATCAGGCCAAGTTGTGATACCGGGTCAAAATGCATGACATTCTGTATTAAGATTAGTTTCTATTTTTAAAAAAAGCCAGACATTGATGAAGTGATTAAATTGCAATAAATTTCAAGAATCCCATCAACTTTATGGTAACTACTGCAGTATGTAAACAAAGCACTCTTTCTCGCAACTTTAAGAAAGGCATACTTCATTAACAACTAATCTAGAGGGCCTGCTATAGACATGTGTTTAAAATAAGCATCTATTTGTTATTAGGTATCTATACAACGTTTTCCCATTACTATCAATTAAAAAAAACACAAAATAACAAGAAAATATTTCTAAATGAAAGATAAGTGCTTACTGAAGTAAAATGAATTTGATGTAGAAAAACACTAGGTTTCATTGTAATTCATCAATCAGCAAAGTGTTGCATTTGTTTGTCATTGCATTCCAAAACATTAGCTGATTTATTTAAGAAGAGAATTACAACTCGAAAATGTCAGCGTTTTAAAAACTGACCACAGCTTAAGTCATTCCAAAACATCTGGGTTTGATAGCTCATTACAGAAAGAAAAACATTACCAAGACTTAAAAAAAAAACGCTATGTATTCACGATGTGACTGTGATTGCCAAACAAGCAGATTTAAATTTTCACGTCATGCACGTAAATAGGTCTACAAAGATTTTTAAAAAAAAAAATTAATTTAAAAAGTTTATCTATTTATTAGTAATAAACTAAGTTACAATAATGCAAAGTAATATCAAACAAACTACTTATTTACATATTTATTTTAATTTAAACTTTAAAACAAAGAATAACTTTCTACCCATTTGGTAAATCATTCGTTTCCATTCGAAAATTCATTCATTAATGAAGAGTGAAAATTCTGAATTCAAATGTCTGTAGCATAGGTATCTTTGTTGTTGTTGAGACTCCTTCAGATTTTTAATAAATTTAATGACAAAACTCAGATTATACTCTTAATACAAAAACAATATTATAATCATTTCGCATAGGATCAGCTACATCATTCATTCATTAACTCTGGTTAACTTTATTCACAGAGTACAACTCTTCACTAGGTTCCCTCCTAGCTATTCCTCAATAATAATAATAATAATAATAATAATAATAATAATAATAATAATAATAATAATAATAATAATGATAAAAATAGTTGCTGCCCTCATAACTGAAGATGGCTGTGCACAAATTACATGTGAATAATTTGAAATACAACTTTGTATACAATACTGGGACAACTGCTCAGACAGCAACCACCTGGTGTTGAGGAACAACTGGGAAGAGCAGACAACTTATTACCTGCACTCCACAAGTATCCTTAAAATCCTACTAGAAATCTTTGTTTTTAGATGTACTATTCCTCATTACAATGTAACATAAAAATACAAAACTTTTCCCCAAAACTATACTGCATCAATAACACATAACCAGAGAGACTTTAAAAATGATGATGTTATGTCACTTTCATTAAAAATAAAATCACCTCAGCAAAGTAATATACCTGTCAAAGTTTCCCAGTTGTACAACAGACTTACCGTATAGTAAGTAGACTAAATATTTTGGAATGCTTCCAAATTTAATTAAATTTTTTATGGTTTTATTTATTATTTTTATAAGAATTCATCAGCATCACTGGTAAACAAAAATTTTCAACAAAGGAACTTTTGCTATTGAAGATTTTTTTAACTCTTGGATGTTAAAAAATCCAAAGTGAATTTTGAATATCCAGTAAATATATTCAGTTTGATGCTATTTGCTGCAACTGAACAATTTCTACAGAGACATTTCAAAAAATTTTTTGTATGTCATCTTGAAGCAATGAAAACCTCAAGTGAGTTTCACTTTCATCTGTAAATGTCTCTCTGTTCCTGCACATCCATCCGCTGATGCTGCGTCTGCTGACAACATTGCCTCGATTGTGAGACCACACAGCATTAAACCTTCATCTGTTGAACGTTGCTGGCTCAGAGTAGCATCATTGCCATCAGCTTTACAAAAAAGATCAAAGGGTACCTTTCACATGCTGGACAAACAATATCTTCATTGTGAAGTTTGGGTTCTTTATGTGGAGCCAATGTACTTACTTAACTGGCATTTAACTATGGAAAACAAGTCAGCAAATGTCACATAAACACCATGTTAATATGGCCTTTTGGTTCTTAATGTAAATCAGTAAATATCTCTTTTTTTTGTTGGTCTGGTAATGATGGATTTCATATGAGCAATGCAAATATCTTTTAGTGTACTAACATCCCATGTGATACCACTGATGAGCAAGGAAGAAATTCATACTTTACAAGCAATAAAATATTTAGCCTAAGGACTACTGTGTAGTTTCTTCACATTTTTAGCATGTAATTTTACTTTTAAATTCAAATTTATTCTATTTTTCTAAAAAGCAACAAAAAACAAAACAAAATGATTTTAGGAAAAAGGTTTCTTGTAATGCTTTGAGAAACAAAGGTTTAGCTCAATCAAATACTCAACTTCTTAATCAGAACAATAATTGCAATACTGGTTTCTTAACCTTTTCCCTGCCAAAGTTTTTGGTGTCATTTCCATTAACAGATTTACTCTTCCATTTATAGATGATTCAGAATTCCCCCAAAGGCATTTTTTTTCAAACTTTCCTCACCTAGAGAGAGAGAGAGATGAAACAAATTTTAAAAATAAAATTTGATGTTCAGAAAAATATCTTAATCACCTACTAAGTCCACCGTGTTTCCATGTATATATCCTGCAAGTTATACCAGATTTTTAATTTTGCAAATCCCTCTCTCTCTCTCTATCCCTTGCAAGTTATCTCAGTGGATAAGCTGTACAGCAAATCTATTTTTTACAGTCTGCAGCCATTTGCAGTTTTAATTTTGCATGTTTTCAAATTTGATAATTTGAATTATTATAAAAACAGAATTTTTTAAAATCTTTAATGTTTGTGAAATTTTGTTTTTGGTAGAGACAAAAACAAGATTAATATAATCATAGTCTCATTATAAGCTAAACCAGACTAGAGAGTGAGTGAATAGATTGGTCAATCAGTCACTTTTGACGGAGCTCTCTCTCATTCATACTTAAATACAAAGGAAAAAAACTTTTTTTTATTAAACACTATTTAATATATTTTTGAAAATCTTAATGTTTATTCATCAACATCATCTGCATCTTCAGTCTATACTTATTGACAAATTTGTCTGAGCTGTCTTTAAAAAAAATGTCCATGACTGCTGCAAGTAACTCTGTGACTTCAGTTCCTTCATTGTCATCACCACCACCACCATTGTAAATGAACAAGCGAAGTTAAGCAACAGATAAATATGAATTCCTCTACCATCTTTTGAAAGATCAGATAATAAATAAAAATGTGGAAACCTTTCATCTCGCAAATATTCAATGATGGAAACTGCAAACTGAATCACTTCGCCTGATTGCCACCTAACAGTAAGTTGTTGTTGTTGTTGACAATTTTTCATTTTATTAAACTTCTGTACCTGTTAAACTTTCACAAAATTTTGTCCATTTATTTGCAACGATTCTCACAAAGATCATTCTGTCACTGCGTGCATTTTTTGGTACACTTTTGTTGCTGCACAGACTAAAGTACAATAAATTTTTTTGAAGTGTCAGAAGTTTACATCACTGGTCATTTAGGGTTAATGTGGGATATGAACATTGATAGATTAGTAACTTTATGCAGGGTATGTGCGTGGGCAATATGTATGTGCAAAAATATGGTAATCATAATCTCATAGTAAAATTCAAGCAAGTTTGAGGTAGAACAATAGAATTGGAGAGAGAATGAGTACAGCCCAATATCAGAAAGGATTAACATGACAAAAAAAAAAAAAAAAACACTGAGATGTTATAAATACTTGGTGCTTTTCAGTTTCTTTTTTGTTTGTTTGTTTTTCCTTCTGAAACTACACTTGAGACCTCATCAAAACCATTCTCCTTGAACTAAAAAGCTGCTGAGCAAATTGCCTCCCTCTGCATCCCATCATCTGATGATCTGTACACACATCGCATCATCTGTCAAGATGCTAATGTCCTTGGTGGCTAATGGTGGATAGTTAACAGTTTAAACAAAAAATATTTCCACACCAGCCACTAGTACATTGTAACTTTACAACACTGAGCCAAGCTTCCCCATAATTTGATGTAGATATATTTCCTACTCCTCCAGCCAGCTTAAGACTGGCAGACAGACTAAATCAGTGGTAGGAAGAAAAGGGTGGGTTTAATTTTCATGTACGAGTTTTAAAATAGCTTCAAAGATTAGTCTTGGTAGGAAAGAATTCAGTTTATAATCATCAGAGTTATCAAAAAAAAAAAAAAAGCTGGTATTTATAAATAGTATATCTGCTTGGGTCCAACTTGTCAAATAACTGTATTAAGTTAAAAACAGAAAATGAAGATGTCAGCAGGAAAAAAGCCACATGCATTTGGTAAGAACTTTTATTGAATCACCATTAGACCAACCAAGTCTCATCCTCAAAGTATCACTTCGTACAAAAAGCAAAATAAAAGAAAAAGTATCGTGTATATGAAAACAACACAGTAATCTTAAGAGGAAGAAAACAACTGATTTATTATGTAAGGAGTGTTCCATATTGTGTGCAAAAGATCAAACTGATTACAGCCTAAATGTGCTGTCTCTGTTTTCGTATTCCATTAGCAAGCAGCCACAGCATAAACTCTCTGTACATTAAATGTCAGAGTTGGGAAAATAAAAGTCATTGCTTATCTCTATCATGAGCATTGATGGAATTCTTTTTAAAATGGTGTTCATTTCTATGAATGCAATCAGTGTTCGAAACATATGTATGCATATGCACGTACATACACACACTAGGGACATCTGAATGAAATAGGTTTGATACCATTATGGTGATGCTGTTTTAGCCAGGTGATCTGAATGTTCCTAATATATATAAACACCATTATGGAAAATACCCAGAATAGTTAAATTTAAAATTTAAGGTGCGTCAGTGTTCCAATTAATGTGAGATGTCTACCAGTGGTTAATTTATTTAAATAAAATCCTACTGAATTTGTAGCTTTTTAGTTGTTGGTGTTTTCGATTTTCTTATTTGCATATTTTTGTTGGAACATAGGCCTAAGGGCTTTCCAATAAACCAGTGTAGGGTTTAATACACAAATTAATTAAATATATATAGTTATTTTTACGTTATATTTTCATATACATATAAATAACAAAGGTTGTATGCTTATTATACATATATACATATATGAATACAATGAGAAGTTAGGAGAACATCTATATCTTTTGGAAAGAAATTATTTAAACTTGTATTCACCAAAAAAAAAGAGACTTTTACCAATGTCTGTCATATTACCGAAATAATAAACCAAAATTCTTTAGAACAAGCACAAAAATGAAGGCTTTTAAAACTACCTAACCAACAAAATGCTAAAAACCAAAGCCTCTTCAGAGAATTAAAAGAGTGGAGGGTTAGACTCTATCACAGAACCTGAACAACTAGACATTATTCTACCCAAACACTGGTGCCATACGAAATAGGCACTGTGCAGTACAGAGAACACCAAAGTTTAAATAGATTAATTCTAAATGTGAATTGGCACCGAAACTTATGGTGCACAAAATTAGATTCTAGTTTTCCCCATTTCCACCAAGTTTCATGTGCTCTTTACACCACCACAAACAACTAACCCCAACTGTTACCTACACTACACCATACATGGAGGACACACAGCAGGTGTATGAACCCTGATGATTTACAGAATTAGAATTTCTACAGATAATGGCAGTTTCCTAAATGAATGCAAAACCTTAAAAAAGAAAACAACACACATTTAGAACATTTTATTAAATTGATTCCTCAAACTAATTTTACTACAATAAATAAAAACACAGAAACAAAGTATACTCTGGATGTATTGAAAAATTGGAAATTCTGCTGGTTTTCTTTTTAATAGAGTTTTAAACAATTCACCTAGTTAACGTGGGTTTTAAGTATAAGAGCAGAAAGGAAACAAATCCATTAGAATTTTAAACCTCTGACGTTTATGAGAAAAATAAGATAAAATATAAAATAAAATTCTGTGAGCAGCATCCAGGTTCTAGGCAACTTTCAGTGAGGTTAATGAAGTAAATTAAAGCAAACATTCAACCTGAAAAGACGACAGAAAGTTGTAATTAAGTAATCCAATCCTTTATCAGGAATCGAGAAGGGGAGATGTTGGGTATCAGCTTTGGTGACCAAGCAAGTTACCTGGGTATGTCTGGGAACTCATGAGCACTGGTTAAGATGCAAGCCAGCCAAGAGTTACCTGTGAGGGGCCTCCAACAGGTGCACCAGAAAACACTGCTAGAATTCTTCATTTTTAGATGTGGGAAGAAACTTGAGTTTCCAAAGAAAACTTACATGGCCAGCTGATGGAGGCGGCGGCGGCGGTGCAGGAACCATGCTATGCCGAACAACCCTGAGCCTGACTGAGATTCCAACTCAGGCCCTCGACATTAACAGTCTCTAATATTTTGCATTATGGATTTGATCAATTTTACTAGGTTAGTAATTTATTAATACAAATTTTTCTCTGCCACCTGGTCAGTAACTAATTTAAAATTTTTTTTGTTCTTTGTATAATTATTCTACTTTATAAATCAAGCTAAAAATATCAGAGGATAAAAGCATATTTTCTTAACACTTTATGAAGTAATAACACTGTCTGAACAAGCATTAAAAAAACAGTAAACTTACTAATAAATAAAAATATGCAGATATGCTTAGAAAGTATACTAAAACTGTACACATATCGAAAGATTGGAAGAATCTTAAGCAAACAAACAAAAAAGTTACTTCTATGGATTTCATCTTTTCAGCTGTTACAGATATTACATCTTTTATCTGCCACCTATTGTGCTTGAGCATGCAGTATCAACTATGCAATTGTTATTGAATTGCTAACATCCATTAATTGCATTCCATCTGAACAAGACAAGAAAAGTCTTTACAGGAAGATACAGCAGTGTTTGACTCCGTATCCAAGACAGAAACCCTGCATTGCCAGTCTCAAGGGCAGGCTGGAAAACAAGACCATCTTCTCTGCTAGCTTGCTGCCTGGCAAATGAATCTAAAACACACACACAAAAAAAAAATTTTTGCCCTGCGGCAGGGAATCAGCGAACCAAAGATATGATGCCTTGTCTTTTGTCAGCTTCTTTATGACTAAAATTGCCATCAATTCTATTATGCAATTTAGCTGGGTGTTCATCATGCTTCACCAAAAATCATCTCCAGCTTCAGTTGATCATGCAACTCTGTACAAGTACTCCCATTTAATAGCTGGAGGAGAAAAAAACACACACACCGTCTTTACAACTCAATAAAGCAGCCTCCACCTACAACCCCACCAGGTTAATTATTAACAGGGCTAATGGTAAACTTTATTAGTTTGCCAAGTGATTTTGTCAAAGCAAATCATCATGCTATTATGAGCAGTGGATAATGGCAATGGATAACAAGAGCAACAAATTACAGCACCTTCCAAAATGGATTGAGAAGAATCTTCCAGAAATATGCTCAACTGCAGTTCTTTTCTTTTTTCTTTTTTTTTTTTATTAAAGAGAAGCAAACCAGGCAGACAGTTTGGAAGCTGTAATTTTAGTTTTACTCATAATAAACTGTTTGTGTTAAATCAAGAATTTTTCTTCTGTCCATGATTTTCAGCCATAGGAGTGCAGAGCTATTAAAGTGAGAAAACTACTGCAGAGCTGCTTTCAAGTTCACAAGCCACTGTTTAATGCCTATTAATAGTCAGTAAATTCCAGCTTCGATAACAGCAATAAATGGATGCACTTGAGAAAAAATCAGGAAGAATTTCAGTTGTACATTTATACCTGCTCAAGAAATTTGCCTTTTGAGGGCAAGAATCATTAGTATCATGACAGTTTCCAATAAGAAACAATCTTCAATATTAATTTTACAGATAAAATGTATTTCTACATTTACAAAATATACATATATCATCCAGCTAGTTTAGGTTTACTGATTGTTTTCTAAAAGCATGCCTTCATTTAGATCCTAAACTTAATGAGAGAGACTGGAGTAAGTTGCTGCAGCACCAGTATTTCCTAATTAAACACAGTAGGCCTACAACTGATGTTGTATGCTTTAACCCTCCGTTATCACCCATTTATATATTTAAAAAGGAATTACTGGTGCTCTAACAGCTTGCCCCCAGTCTCCACTGTTTCATAGTAGTTGTGTAATATCAATATACAAGATGCTTGTTTGCAGTACACCTTTTTAAAAATTTGTACATGCAGTTGTAATTCTCATTTACTTGAAAAGACATTTTCCTTACCTTCATCCAATCAGTTTAAACTACATATGGCTCAGAGAGATACTGATAATCACAATTCCTGCCAATCTGTACACATATTTCATTGTAAACAGTGTCTTTTTTTTTCTTTAAATGTTATTTTCATCACTGAAAACAGAAGCATTTCCTCCACTTGCCATCTATGAATAATTTCTCTCTCTCTGCTGAGCTGAAAGCCAAATCAAACAGACCCCTGTTCTGCATTGTTTTATTAAAAGTTTACAACACAAACACAATTCTAACTTAACTTTAACCAAAAATACATGAGAAACTTTTAACTATAAAAGCCAACTCCTATGAAAGTCAATTAACAAAACCAGCAAACAATTTATTAAAGAAAACAGAGCCCAGCACTAGCAGTTTCCAAACAAATCATGAATCCTTCTTTAACCCTATTACTATCAACAGATAACAGGTCCTTATACTAATGGATAGCACTCTACATGCACCATCTCTTTGTTATTGTTGTTGTCATGTCCCCTATCCAGAACATTAGACAGATGGGGAAATAGAATACCTGATATTAGAAGCTCTGGCCAGCACAAAAAAACTGTGTGCTCCAGCTTGACCAACCTAATAAATTTAATGAATCTACCAGACTTCTTCATTTCTAAATGTGGGAGGAAAGTGCCTAAGGAAAGCCAGTGTGGCTGACAGGGTGGAGACCAACAATGAAAAACCATGCGGGGAAGCTATGTCAAACCAAACCAAGCCATTCACACAGGAAGTGAGCTTGAGTTCTCAGCTTCTAATCACTGAACTATCATGCTTTCCGATGTCACTCTTATTTACTTCTCTATATGGATCTCGATCCAATCTACCCTATACATATTGTGAATATCAGCAACCAAAGGTCCAGTGTAAGACTTCTACTGAAAATTTCAAGCAGTCTTAGAATAAGAACCATAGCTATTTTGAGAACTAGCAACAAAAGATAAAAACCATCCAAGATCTTGTCTGCTACCTGACACCAAGTCAAGCAGAAGGAACAGAAGAACTGCAAACCTGGCAAGCATTCAGCAAGGTAATTAGCTAAACTCGGACAGTGTTTACAAATTACTGCTCAGCTTTTCCATTAAATATAAATTTGTAGCCTGGACACATGACTGGCATTTATGCACTACTCAATATGCCAAAAGCCAGCCACTTGAATAAGAGCCTGAAAATTTTTGTAAGTATAGTTTGCCTATAGGGTTAGATAATTTGATGAAATCCATTCCATGCAAGTCACATGTAATGACACCATCTCACACAACTCATCAATCACCAGGATGGTTAGTTTAATTACAAATTGTGCTGGCCATAGATAGCATCTTCTAAATATTCACTAAGCCCACTTGTTCAGTTACGTCCTACCTAAATTCAAATTTAACTTCATTGTGCTAACAGGAAGACTCCAAAAGATGTAAGAATTCTATTAAGTAAATAACAGTTATCTCTTTTAACTGGGATAAGATTGCATAATGTGTATGTAGATAAATACAGTATCCATAGGCTAAAAACATTTAAAGGAAAGATCAGATAGCTGCCAAAATTTTAAGGAATCAAAAACTAAATAAATAAATGTAAGCAAACTAACAGACCAGCACATCTTTTGATTAGGCTGATTTCCAACACTTTTCTTCATGCTAATCACAAAGGTGCATAACCTTCATTAACTTCTTTACCATTTTTATGTAATCCCAGAAATTATCCAACCACTTTAATTAGTTTCAGAACACATCAAAAGCAGCCAATAAACATCTTTAATTTTTTAAAATTGATTTTCATTTTTGAGCATTTATCTTAATAAAACACTTAAATCAGTAGACAGGCTTTCTCAATTCCTTGTAATGCACTTGCATAAAACTGTAACTCACTCTCTCTCCAACATTCCAGAGAGTCAAATTAAATTTCAGAGACTCAACATCAACCAACCTTTTGTACATCAAGGTTTAGTGCTTTAGACAAATCATAAACTTGCTGCCTCTTTTGCAGACAGACATAGTAAAGAGTCTCCAAGGAATGGAAAAGATGTAATATTCCCCTAGGTAGACCGTGAAGAATTTAAATTCTGAAGACCAGATATAATTTTTTTTGTTGTTGCATTATTTTAAATTGGAGAGTTATGTTTAAAACAAGAGAAAAGAAAATGGAAAGAAAGAGGCAGAATAACGTAAAACATTAAACAGTTTGTGTCAGTCCTCACACTTTAGACATAACAGCTATCTGCACAAGACCAAAATGTCTATTTACTGCCAGGAACTCAAAGGTCCATTGGATATTTGGAAAGGATTAGCAGGTGACTGTCAAGATGATCTTTGAACTAAAGCCCACACAGGCAGACACTGACCTAGACCAACATGATCGATATGGGTGGTGGTCACAGGAATGCAAGTACACACATAATGGTCTGAATGCTGCTTGGACAGCAAGTCTTAATTTTCTTGAGAACACTGTCTAAAGAGTTAGCAGTCCATTCTAATCCTCACAGAACAGGAAGTAACCCACCAGTTGGCAAACTGTCACATTCTGTGTCCTAGTGTCACCTGTCCTACATTTTCCAGGTCATTTGAACTGCAGTTTTAGTACTATGAGATTGCCATCTTAAAATTTTAACTTTCTACAGATACATAAGACAACGAATGTACTTAAACTTATTTTTAATCCAGTCTTTTAACTGTGCATAAATTCTAAAAGACAACAGAAGTAACTTAGCATCCTTATAAGAGGCAGCATAGTAATGGGTAGAGTAGCCAATAGCGCTGTGGTTGTCGGAACTGACTCAAGTTTGGCATAATTCCCTAGTAAGGTTTCTTCTCATATTCTTCTCCACCAGTCAGCCAGCAATGCATGGGGTTTCCTCCCACATCTAAAAATTAAGAGTTCTAGCACAGGCCTTCAATAGATTCATTTGGTAGTAAAACAGTGCTAGAAGCACTTACCATCCCAATCACTGTCTTATAGGACTTATCTGCCCACCAAGCGCTGTACTTTACTTTCTTGGCCCACGGCAATGCTGAAGCCACTAGCATCTCACTGAACACAATGGCTCATAGTGAGCTGTGTAAACTTACAGACAGGCACAAGTAAAGGGTCTTAAAGAAGATGGAAAGATGTGATATTCCTCAGGTAGATTGTGACAAATACTTTTATGCTGAAGAGAATATAATTAAATATTTTGCAGGCAATTCCCCCCACTCCCATTTAGTTACAACTTTTCTTTAAAGAAAGAAAAGATAATTTACTATAAGCAGCATCACCCTTGTTGTTAAGCACTCAAGTAGTACGTGTTCGCGCATGTGTGTGTGTGTGTGTGTTCAACGTAGTTTCATGGTTCTATGATTTTACATGTCTTAATAGTTTTATTTTCATAGCTATACTATGCAGAAGTGAATTATTAAGTTACCTCTTCAATACAAATAGGATGTTATTTACCAGCATAGTAATTATAAAATAATTCAACAGCTGAATCTTTCCTTCTTTCTCTTATTGTCATCTGTAGTGACTTGGAAAGTGTCTGAAACAGAAATTTCCAAAATTTTCCCAATAATTCCATCATGGGAGTTCAGTGTGAACACAAAAATAAAAAGGGGCAGGAGCAGCCCACATTCTAATTAATACTGATTTTAATCCAAAATACTTTTCCAAACAAAATTTTACCAATGGGGGTTCAGGACCCTGCTTTTCTGACCTTTAAACAAAGCTCATAGACATCCTCAAGTCCTGTCTGGTTCACTGACAGGTGAACCAGAGAGACAATTACATACACATATATAAGTAAGTTAAATGCAAAATTAATGTACTACACTTGTTCATTTACAACCCTTTTTTTGGTGTTCACAAAATTTTCTGGTACCAAGGCCAGAAGACTGAATTGTTTGGCTCTCTCAGTAATATCCTGTGTGAAGATGACTTGCAGCATCTTCGCTGCCCTGACTAATACACATAATATCTGGCATTGTTAGGACAGAGCACAGGTTTATAATGTAAAACTAATGTGCTGAAAAAGGCATTTTGAAAAACATTGCACAAGTGTGGAGAAACATAAAAATTTGCGTCTGGATTGAGTTTTAATATGGTGAATTAATTGAATTACCCCAAGGTCATCAATTACATATGATAGGGCATGTTAGCAAGTTAATTTCTAAGCTGAGGTGGCAATATGAAAAATCTCATTGTTTTACTGGAAACAAATTTTAACTGTGAAACGAGAGCCTGAAGAACTTGTTGTCAAGGAAACATTACGTGTGATATGCACAGCTCAATTTTGCAAACAATGTGGATTTATCACGAAGATCAGAAGTGTGACCCCTAGAAATGTGCAATAATCAGAATGTGGACTGATAAATAGTTGTTTACAAGCTTTTTCTCACACATAATTGCATGAGCTGACTGAAGTAGAAAGGTGTCCTCAGGTCATAATAAGAACTTTGAAAATTGGTGGTAAACCAGTCTTTGAGCATCTGAGAGATACATAAGAGCATATCTAAAATTGGTTCTTAGAGGTGGAGAAAGTTATGCTAATTGTTGCTAAACAAAAACTACAAATAAATATATTTCGTGATTTGGGATTCTTCATACCAGGTAAATATATATGAAAACAAAAATTATCTACTACTAAATAGTTTGTTTTCTCCAGTAAACCAGAATAATTCCATAAGATCAAACTACCAGAATATTATTTCATTCAGCTCATTCTAAAAAACAAAAAAAGAAAAGCACAGCCTTATAACATTAACCTTTAAACAACCAACTTGCCACTGAGGTGATATATATATACAAAGACAATTTTTATATCAGTATCAAGCAAAAACTGCATTTTAGCATTTAAAATAAAACGTTTTGGTTCTTGTACAGACTTACTACTCACTAAGCCTTTGTTATACAGTAATGTGATCCATCTTAAAAAACATTTTAAAAAATTGCAGACCCCTAAATTGTTTTCCAGAACAATCGTGGAATGCTTAGCAGTATATGCAATTTTAAAGGCTACAGATAATTTTAATTTCTTAGTTAGGTCTATGGATCTTTTGACAACGGCATAATTTAAGCTTTAAAACCTTTTCTGGGCAGGAATTGACAAAGATAAGTATGTAGGTTCTTCACTACAAATGTGGGGGCATCTTGTATCAATGCACCTCACACATTCTCAGTTGGACACTAGGAAATGAAATGATATCCTTAATAGCTGAGTAGCATTACAAAACCAAGTAGAAGAGGAAGCAGAAAGTGATATCGGACACACTTTGGTGAAAGTAGTTTTAAGTTAGTTCTAAAAATATCTTGCCCCACTGACAAACTATATTTGTTCACCTATAATAAGATGGAGAAATGAAGAGTTTACAGTACACAGTATAACTTAAAAAGAAAAAAAAAACAAAACAAAAAATTCTGAACTTTGACCTGCTGTTTACATATCATTATTTCACTGTCACTTAGTGACTACAGCATCCACCATTTTTTCTTCTTAATGTCTTCATAGAGGTATCACATTTAAACAGCATAATCCCAGAGCAAAGCCCCAAATAATGTATGACAAGCACCAAGCAGGGTCAGTGTACATTAATACTAACATTTTAAACACCTGCCTGCAATGTGTTATCCACCAAGAGCCATTGATCATGTCAGTTGGAAACAATTTAAAACTTCAACAATTTATTTTTTCACTTGAGGTCTTTGGGAGCCACATAGATCTTTCATTATACACCAAACACCTCCAACAATGCAGTGGGCAAGGAAAAGGTAAAACAAATATACATACAGTACATCATACAACCACATTTGCCACCTGATTATAGCAAAAGATAGATCATCCTTCACGAGTGAAATAAATTAACACTAGACTGCAAAAGGGGGGGGAATAACCAAGATTTATGATCTACATCATTTAATCTCTCTAAAAAAATCAGTTAGCTGGTGGAGTGTAATTTGTGAAGTACTCTTCAAAGTAATAAAGTAATTCTAAAAGTGCATCCAAGTGTGAAAATCTATACTGCTTCAAGATTTTTCTCTACCACCCTGCTGTGAATATACTGGTTAACAAGATGTCAGAAGTATTTTTTGTCTGTGTATGAAATAATTAACTTGTTGACAGGTGAGTTTTCTGACAGGCTGACAGTGTCTTTGAAATCCAAGCCAGATCTCAGATATGAACATTTTCCAGCTGGTCAAAACGTTAAACACCAATTATGGCATGAAGCCCACAAACACAGCTGTGGACCTTGGGGGTTGAGGGAAGGGAGGGAGGAAAAATGCAAGGATTGGCCCCCCAAACATGAAAATCGCCACCATATGCCAATACTGCTCATTAATACAGCCACTTTCTTTGATATTTCTGTCATAAAGAAGGTCAGAAACCAGCTGGGAATTTGTTTATAAGGTTCAGCCCTGAGCACAGGGTAGACATGTCTAAGAATGAACACTCTAATGACATTTATAATCTGGTGAGAGCTAATATGACCAGGGGCCATCTACAAGATATGGGCATTAGATCCTCATGAGAGAAATTTAATTCACCATAGGCCTCTTATATAGTCTGACTCAGTGTATAGCTTAAAGTGACCAATAATAATAGTTAGTAAAACATTAGAAAATATATTTAATATTTTTAAAGCTAATTATCCATAAAATACAAAATCAGACCTTTTATATATATAAAGAAAACAATGATTTTAAAAATATTGCATACTTTTCAAAATGTTAATTCAGCCAAAATGTCTCATTTAATTTCAGCAAATCCAGTACATTCCTGTGGTTCCTTTGCTTCTTTCTGAATTTTGGGAAGTGTAAGTTTTCTCATGTCCATGTAAGGGGTAGTATAACTTTTCTTTTTGGATACTACATTATTTACACAGCTTCTAAATAAACCAACAGCACACCATATAAATTGGACTAATGAGGGTTTTCTCTCTCTCTCATCTTTTCTATCCTTTCACACACACACACTTGTTTAAAAGCTTGAACACAAGCATATTTAAAGAGAATTAATTAAGTACATAAACAATTAGAAAACAATATAATTTTTTTAAAATTTAAATCTTGGATTGTTGTTCTGTTATTACATAGAATATCTGAGAAATAACCAAATTAAGCAGTGGTCTTGTTGACATCAGTTTACAGGTGTATACACTGACCAACCAGGTAGCTCCAAGCATTCAGTTGTTGATAGTATAAAAGTGCAAGAGACCTTTTAGAATATTCACCACTCAAGCTACAAGAAATGGTATCAAATGTAGCCAAGGCAAACCAGAATTAGTCTCAAAGCTCAAACTAAATATTGAAAGAATGACAATTTGGAGAGGAACTGCTAAATGAACTGGAATACCCAACAATGGTATTCATTAGACATTGCAAAGGGAAATCATTGGGATAAATTGACAAAAGCAAACAGAGCAAAAGAGTAACACTAGAGACAGATAATCAATACATTTAGGTAACCCTAAGAAATCATAAAAAAAAAACATTCAGATCCAGAAATCATTAAATGGCAACAAAAACAACACAAAAAAAATGTCTTCTACAGCAAAGAGCTACTTTAGATCTTCAGAACTCGGTGAATGTGTAACTATTTTAAAAGCACTATTAAAGACTTCAAATAAACTTAAGAGACTCCACTAGGCAAAAATTACCTGTAAACTAGACACCTGATGAATGGATAAAAGTGCTCTTGTCAAACAAATCAAAGTTTGAGGTATTTACTTCAAAGCATAGTGTATTCGTTCAGCATCAGGTTGGTGAGTGCTCGTCGAATCAACGTATTGTTCCCACAGTAAAACATGGGAGTATCAGTGTCATGATTAGGTCTGTTTTGGATTAAATAAACAGAGATATTTACAGAATTGAAAGAACAATGCATAAAGAACACTATCACAATATTATTCTCTAAAGACATGCTGTACTCTTTTGCATGCAAATTATTGGCTGAGGTTTCTTCTTTCAACAAGAAGTCAGCCCTAAACACTCTTTTGAATTAGGTAAAGACTACAATGAAAACAAACAAAAGCAAAGAGTTCTAAAACAAACAAACATTGGGGTGACTACAATCACCAGACTTATCATTTATTGAACTTGTGAGAGATGGAATCAGAGACTATAGCAATATAATTCTATAGCTTGGAATGCCCTAACATAGTAACTTTGATACATTAATTAGTAGAATGTCACAAGTCTGGAAAAAAAATGCTATAAAAACCAACAGCAGTTTTTTAAATAAATTAAAAATCTAAATTACACAGTTTACACTCATTTTCATAATTTTTCAAAGATTCACTTAGTCCATAATAATCACTACAATTTCTAAAATCTGTTTTCCCTGTAAATATGCCATTTCAAAACTTTTGAGATGTAGTGTATTTTAATACATTTGCCATTAAAAGTAATAAAGCAAGTATACCCAGGTTTGGTCTAAGTTAATGTGTGACTACATAAACATGTTGAGTTTCCTTGGTGATAATTAATGTTTTCTTTTAACTCTAAAATTACCAATGTGTTTCCAGAACATCACATCTCTGGTTTTCCTCCCTGCCTAACATCTTTAATGGCTGACATGAAGAGCCTATAGACCATCTTCGCTTAATGAGTACATGACATCCAAACAACATTTAAATATCTTGTAACAATGGTGCTTTGAGTTCTTAGAGGTGGTAAGTAAGAGATCTGTCATGTAGTGGTTTATTTACTGGGTGCCACTTTCTAACAGCATTGATTGGTGAAAGCAAAAAGTTATAAAAAAAGAAGAAACCGACAGTGCCAGACCGGGCCATGAAATGCATGTAAGATCAGCACAGCAGCCAGAGAGGAGAGTTTCTTCAGTCAGGTGTAGACACCTTATGAACTTCTTTCTTTCACATCCAGAATTACAACAGCTATGACCATCATCTATAACAGTCCAGTTTGTTGACATTAGTCTAAGACTGTCAAGGCCATTGCACAAGGCAGCTTCCTACTGCAAAGGTAACAACATTATATTTTCCTAGGCAAAGTATTCTACAAAGATCTCAAATTCTAATTTATTATCTGAGCACTAAGCAAACCACTACCTACTACTCATCACCCAAAATTATAAATTCTTAAACTGTTTATAGGGGATTTTAAAAATCTAAGCCTGCAGAATAATTTCAACATTTAAAGTGACAATAAGCACTTAAGTACAATCTATAATGTATTATCATCAATGGCATTTTATTTTTTCATAACAGAAAAAAAACACAATATAAATATGTTGGTGCAGCTTTAATATATTCAAGATTTTTTTAAAGTAAAAGAAAGCTATTATAATATGATATAAACTTCAGTACAGATTCACCCAAAGTGAAAAACAAATGTTTTAACAAAGAATACATAGCAATAAGTCTTCAGTTCCTTCCATTATTCTCTTCTTCACAGATAGATCACACATATGTGTAATTCATTAACATCTCCAAAACATTAAAAAAATATTATTCTTTTAAATTTACAATACATGCTATATAAATAAAGAGAGACTAAAATAAAAGGAAACGTTGAAAATAAACCAAATTCAGCAGCAGGAAAAGCAAAGACAGACAGACAGACAAACCCATATCTACCAGCCACATTTCTAAAAATAGTTTCTTGTCACAAATGTAACATTCCATGTATTTACATTTTATCTCCTTCAGCATCCCTCACTAACCTTGCCATCTGTCTTGGGACCCCCCTCACTCTTATTGCATCGCCAATCAGTTTTCCTTTTCCCCCAAAACCTGACACATGCACAACTTTGTTTACAAACTTTTGGTTTAATAACTTATGCTTTCGCATGCTGTTTGGCAACTAGAAAATCTAAAATGATCCCATACACACGCGCTACTGCTGCATCTGAAACAATTGCCTGGGCCACAGATCACAATGATGCTCTGTCTGACTCCCCCAAACCAGGCAAAGCCCTCTCTTTTTGATCTTACAATTGTAAGCACCACCGCACCTGTGATGTCTGAAGTCCATGTTATGGATTCTGGCAAAGCCTTTTCTTCTTCTGAGGGCTAATTTTCAGACAAACAATTCTGCTGGCTTCAGCAAATGAGGAATTCCACTTTAGAGTTATGGATCTTTAGTCTAAACAGTGCACCTGGTAATCAGATAGTGGACTTTATTTAATTACTGCACCCTCACCGTGTAATTTAGAATTCTGTAGCACAATCCGCCAACAGAACACACCCTAATTCAGAGTCGCGCGTTCCCTCCCATCTTTTGCATCAGATTCACTATTGAAAATGTAACTACTTGTTGGGGGGGGGAGAGGTCAGGAGAGAAGACAACAGGTGTCGAGGAATCAACGACACTAAAACTGTGCAAATGAGCAGGTGGCTGACCAATGAAGTGAGAGTTGTTCTTAATGGAATTTAAACCAACCGATTTGGTGCATGCACCATTACTGGATTTTCGTAGAGCTTTGATTTTACCTAACAGTACTGTAAGAGATCCTTTTCTTTTAAAACTTAAAAAAAACTTCAAGAAATAAAAATTCCATTGCGTTCAGTCATCACACTTGTAAGAGGACCTAATCCCATCCTCCTCCTTACCTGTACGCCTGCCTATGCCAGCAGACAAGACACTCACCCTAACCCACCCACCATCCCAGTTTTCAGTTTCCTAAACCATATTGACTGCACATCACAATGCCACTTTTGCATTTCATAAATAAGTGCCAGGTGGTGACAACAAACTGTTTCGTTAGCTGAAAACTCCTCAACACACTGACAGAGAAAACCCAGTAAATGAAAAAATATTGCACGTATTATCTCACATTAGCCGAAAGTTGTCTCTTGGCAAGATCCATACATATATTTCTTTGACTTACAGACTAATTACGGTAGCTTGGGGATTTCTATTTTAAAATTCAACAACTTTTTTTTATTATCCCGTAATTAATTCACCGTTTTATATTGCAAATCTTTGAACAGTGATTTCCTGTGGAATGTTCTTTTTTGGTGCTGAGGAGAAGGGTGATTTTCTTTTCCATTGTGTTAATCAAATTTGTATATGGACATCTCTATTTTGAGCCACTTAGCTAGCAAACTATCTATTATTATTATTATTATTATTATTATTATTATTATTATTATTATTATTATTTTTCAAAGAAAGCAAATGAAGCAGTTCAACATTTTACAAAAAATAAGGTATGGTTCATGCTAGCAATTTTAAAAGAATATTATTTAAAAGACAGAAAGCATTTGCAAGTCTTTCTTTAAATGCATCAACCACTGAAAATAGGAAGCTGGATTCTTGGTACATCCCCTTTATTGAAATGGACATCAGGCCAAAACCTGGTGACCCTAATCATGAAGGGCAAGCCCTCAAATTATCCCTATCAGACCCTAGCCTTTGTAAGGCCGTAACCTAACACTTCCAGCAATTAATGTTTATGGCGAAGGAAATCTGAAACACTTTCTTTTTCTTTTTTTTTTCCGCATTATTGCAATGGTCATCTGTAATTCATTATGATATTAAAATTGCCCTCCTTCATTTCGATAAGAAGCCCATTAACTGAAGTTCAGGATGAGCACCAGTGCTGCCCCCCAATCCCCTCACAGAGAGTTGGAAACAGTCCATTTATTGAGTTTAACTGAAAGAGGACCCTCTTTGTTGACTGGCAAGTGCGACCATGCAGAGATATTGAGTCATAAGACCATAAAGGCCAATTTATCCGCCTTTGTTTACCAGACCAAAACTCTAAAGGAGCTGCTGTTCTGCTGAGAATTGCCTCAGAAGAATTCATCTAAGTTCTAGTTAACAGGAAACCAGCCATATCCAGCTTGATTGAAGGAAACCCCTTGCTGCGGGGCCCCAAGTCTAAAAGATGAATTTTTGCAAATTCTAGCCATCCCTAGGGTAGCAGATAGTATGAGAAATGAGAGAGAGAGAGAGAGAACATATAAAAGCTGCAAAACAAACACACCTGAGACCTGGCTTGAATGAAAAAGAATTGTTGTTAATTAAATAATTAAATTGGAAATATACTTTTTTTTTTTTTTTTTTTTTTTTTTGAAATCCATCCATCCAGCAAAAACCGTCCAGCCACCATAGCTGGTCCATCTGTTAGCCACAAAATAATACGTATAACACAACACAAGAATCATCCTGACATCTAATCAGTAGACATCACAGTAGAAATCCAAGTAAATCAAAAGTTGTTTACATGGTGCTTAACCCTCCCCCTCTCTCTTTTACATACTGGAAAGTTGTAAAATTTACATTACGCAGCCCTTACTATTCACCTGTCGTTTGTTGTTGTTGTTGTTTTTTTTTAAGATGGCTAGAACTGTCTGAAAGATTGTGTTAGGTGTGCCTTACACATGCTTTCCAGAATGATGGTACAACAGCTGTACAAGAGTCATCAGACACCTTTAAATCATTCCCAGTCACCTATTTAGCAAGCTATATTCAGAACTTACTGGCAGCTGGAATTAGTCATTTCCAGCAGTCAACTAGTCGCTTCAGATTTTCTCACCGAAATGGGTAACAATGACAATGGAAAGTGACTGAGGGTGCATTATTTTCAGAAAAAAAAAAGGTGATTAGTTTGGCTCCCCCCCTTTTTCTTCCATCCCCTCACTAGTAGTAAGCACATTACTTAGCTAATAAATCTACTAAGAGATGTGCAGATGAAACCCGGCTGAATGCTATTACAGTGACGCTGTTATAACTGCAGTTTCATTTAATGTTCCTAGTACTTTTCAGCATCATTTCCCCCGTTGCCATCATCAAAGTTTATTTTTTTAGGAAAACTCTCTTTAGGATTAAACCCTGGTGGTGACAACAGGGGGAGATTGTTGAAACGTGTGTCCCCATTACTTAGTTAGTTTACCACTAATAAGGTGGTGAGGATGCCCTGACTAACCCACTCTCTGAAAATTGCTCAACCAGCCCTAACCCAGACCAGCTTAAATAGAATAGCTTTTTCTGCATGATCAATTAACTAAAGTTTCCACACTGAAAATACTTTTTTACTACATCACTTCAGAACTTCCCCACAACAGTAAAATGTTTCCCATTCTATCTGATATAAACATACATGAAAGGTGTAGCACAAAAAAAAGTAAAATAAAAATGTTTGTACTTTGATGTATTTACCACGCTGCAATCCAAAGTCTTGAACTATTATTTTTTATCTCACCATTGTAATGCTACTACAACATTTATAATTCTTGTTTCAATGTCATTTGGAGCAGAGATGAGGTGAGATGAGAGATATAGATTTTGCAGCTATTGGCATGGTTCTGAGTGTTTTCCTAGGTGATTCACAAATATTGCAGTTCAACTTAACTCTTTCCCTGCCAAGGTCTTTGATGTCATTCCCATTAACAGATGATTCGGAATTCCCCCAAGGGCCTTAGCCAATGCTTAAATTAATGTTGCTTAACAGCCATCTATCAAATGTCACAAAAACTATGCTACATAGGTGATCTCCAACTTTGGCAATCAGTGGGATGTGATCACTGATTGGAAATGTCTGACTTTGGCAAGGAAAGAGTTAACAATTGAAAAAGTTCCTGTTGAAAAACTTAAAAATTCAAATTACATTAAATAAATTAGTGACGCTTCTCTGGAAGCTGTGAAACACAAGTAGAAAGAACTTGCAACAAGGTTATTTTCAGTTTCATCAAAATGCCAACTCCAGACCACAACAAAAATTGACATTGGGCCAATTAAACAATATTAATGTGAAGATTTGTGAAGTGGATTCTTATAGAAGGGATATATTTGGTGCAGCAGCCCTTACAGGTCTACGTGCTCTGCACTATTCATCCAGTTTCAGAATTAGGAATCAAATGACATCTGTAAATTGTACTTTCATTGATGCTGATGCTGGTTTTATTGGAATAAAGTTACCTTTTAAAAAAAACGTCAGGTGTTTATCTTCTGACTGTCCTTTATTAAAATAAAAGTTTCTCAAGCATTAGAAATAAAATTTCATTAGAATAAAAATGTCTTCTATTTTGTTATTGTTTTTTTGCTCCATTCCAGTCTTTGTACGGATTACTAATTTATACCACCAAGGGTTTTAATCTCCAGAGAAATAGAATTTTTTTCCAATGTTTTTTTTTAATTTGCTGTCTGAAATAAAACTGACTGAAAAACAAATTACAACACACAACATTTCTCAAGTTATGGATAATTTAGCATTTAACCAGTTAATAATGTATAGCTGTTGGGGGGGCAAGAAGTCTACGAGTGTACACAGAGCAAAAAGAGCAGCAATATGGGAGTTTAGGGTACATTTTGTTAAATTATCATGAGCACCCAGAACATAAACTACCACTATGTTGTCTGCTCAAAGGCCTAAAATCTGATGCAGAAACCACTCAATTGAAATACAGTGTAAAAAACACACAAATATTAAAACATATGCTTCTTCAGCTGTGTAACAAAACCCACATTCCACAATATGCGCCATGTGACCAGACTCTGCAAAACAACACCAGATAGGTCAAAGTTGCTGCAAATTTCAATGTTTCATAGTCATTCATCAGTTATCTAATCACAAGATACTGGTGACATCATTTAGAGTACCAGATGATGACCAGGAGAGTGGCCCTGAGAAATGGAGTGGTCACTGCTCCACAGAATCAACACTTGCTGGCAGAACTTAAGTATCCAGAAATACTATGGGAAACTGACTTCATCATACAGGATGATAAACCAGACATTCATTTGTTGGTCTCCCCTTAAGCAACATCGCCATAGGACAAGGTTACAGTGACAGAAAGCGATGTTTTCTGATTAAAGTCAGTTCAATTTGGACTTCTGATGGCAAGTTACATGCATGGCATCATCAGGGAAAACACTATGCTGCTGCCAATGTTATTTAGTGAGACCGTTGTGGTGGAAGAACTGTAATGATGTGGGGAGAGTTCATGGCGTGCTCAAGATCATCTAATATAGTTCTCCCTCTCTATCAACAAACAGTTCCAGAGTTCAGGTTCCAGGATAACAATAAAATAAAATGGACTGGCCAGCCATGTCCCAAAAATTTCTCAGCCATTCAGCATTTAGAATATTCTTGGCATACACACAAGCTTCAGAAATCCCATTCCACAGAACCTACATGATTTTGGTGAAGCTATAGCCTAGAAGTGAAAAGTAGTACTAGGTGAAGTGATTAGATATCTCATTTCAAGTTCAGGTACATATAGACAATATAGACAATGTTCCACCAGCAGAGAGTCCTTAAGGTGGATACTCCCAATACTGACTATGTCAATCAACATACAATTCTAGACTCTGTAGGTGCCTTTTAACAATTTGTAATCAAATCCATGATCTAATTTCTAATTAAGTTATTTCCTATAACTTTCAAGGATTTGGTTTCCTCACAGGTTGAATTTAATACATGGTGGCCAATGTTAATATCCCTAAAATTTCTCAAATTGGCACAAACCAAAATGGTGAAGCCTCCCAAAGTTAAAAAAAGAACATCTGTTACTGATGAGAGTTGAGAGATTCAAGACAGTTTGTTCCACCACACATCAGTGGCCTATTACTAAAATAGTCCAGTTTTAATGAACACTAAAGTTCAAACTTAGTAAAAAAAGATATAAACCAATGGGCATAACTGCCATGAGTCAGGAATAAGAGAGTATGCTAAAAATAGATATATCATTTACCCCACCCACCCCAATTTTGCCAATGGAGTGATACCCTGGGGCTACTTGCTTTATGCATAATACCTTCAAAAAATGTTACATGTATTTCTAAATAAAAGGACAATTCTCCCTGAACAAAAATATACTGGGGTAGTGGAGTATATGGAGATAGTATAGGGTTAAAATTACATTACAGAAGTGAAGTAGAAACCAACCAAAAAAAGGACTTGACAAAACACCTAAATTTAAAATGTGGCTTGAAAGAATTACTATATATATATACACACATTTAAAATACAATTTTTATAGAAATCTAACAGTTGGGAACACTTTTTGAATTATTTACCTTCAGATATTGCATTCAGGTGTAAATATTGTAGAGAGACCAAGAGAGCAAAAAGCAGGTATAGTAAAGTCTACAATACAGAAATACTCAGCAAATTTCCAGAGAGAGAGAGAGAGAGAGAGAGAGAGAGAGAATGACATCACTAGAGAGATATGACGTCAGTACGGTTTTTGTTTTGTTTTTAGTTTCTTTATTACTTTTAGTGCTTTGGTTTTCAATGAAAGTCGACCTCATTATTTTTTATTTATGCTTTGGTTCATTGAGCACGTCAAGAAAATGACAAAGCCATCCCACCAAGAAATGCAACTCTGTAATACAGCAGTAACTACCCTCCATCCAGACATGTACAGCGTCAGGGGCAAGATGAGTTCTCTGCGTTAGCACTACTGCTGAGATGCCAGCTGCTTGAGTATCCTTAAAGGTCTTCATTCAATAAAATTAGCATAATTTTTCATTTTTCTGTGTTATTTATCCAAGAATGTCAGAGAGATCAAAGAATTAAGCTAAGCATTCATAACACTGGTCAACAAATTTTTTTTTTTTCTTTGGCAGACCATCTAGGAGTGTTTTTCTGGGGTTTTGAAGGTCGCTGATTACGAATATAACATTGGTTTTGTCTGATTGGCTCTAGTTTAGAAGATATTGATAGCCTCAAATAAGCCTAAACTGCTAAAATTCTCCCTGAAATACTTCAATATAGAAGCAGTAAATAATAATTTTCTGATATTATTGAATCATTATAATGATTATAAAAACATTCTTGATTCTGGCACAAAAGTAACATACTATAGGACAAGGGAGGCTTGCTTCGTTTCTTTTCTAAAGAAGATGACCTGATCTTTTGTAATGACGTTTCTGCACTTCTTAACTGCATGGGGATCTCGTCATATGACCCAGCAGATTGGCGTCTCTTTATAGATAGCTCGAAAGCAAGTCTAAAAGTTGTACTTTTGCATAATGGCAATAAGTTTGCTCCTGTACCACTTGGCCATTCTACCAAGATGAAAGAAGTATGATGGTATCCAATTTGTTCTTGAAAAGCTAAATTACAACACTCATAAATGGCTGATTTGTGTGGACTTGAAAATGGTGAATTTTCTGCTTGGTCAGCAAAGTGGGTACACAAAGTATCCCTGCTTTCTTTGTTTGTGGGATAGCAGAGCAAGAATCCAGCACTGGAGAAGGGAGAACTGGCCAGAACGAGAAAGTCTCGAAGTCGGCACAGCCAACGTCATCAATGAGCCTTTGGTACCCAGGGATAGAATCATCTTCCCTCCATTGCACATAAAACTAGGGCTCATGAAGCAGTTTGTTAAGGCGTTGAACAAAGATGGGGATTGCTTCAAGTACATATGCAGGCAATTTCCAGGTCTTTCCATCGAAAAAGCTAAAGGTGGCATCTTCGATGGACCTCAGATTCGAACGCTCATGAGGGATTCTGACTTCACTAATCATATGAACATGGTTGAGTTAAATGCTTGGGTGTCCTTCACAGATGTAGTGACAAACTTTTTGGGAAATCACAAAGCTGACAATTACAAGCAATTGGTCCGTAAGATGCTTACTGCATACGAAAAACTAGGGGCAAATGTGAGCATCAAAGTTCATTTCTTGTTTAGCCACCTCGACAGATTTCCTGGTAATCTTGGTGATTACAGTGAGGAGCAAGGAGAGAGATTCCATCAAGACATCAAAACAATGGAAGAGAGGTATCAAGGCAAATGGGATGAGCACATGATGGCAGACTACTGCTGGAACCTTTTGAGAGACTGCCCGAAAGTTGCTCACAAGCGAAAATCGTATAAACGTCAATTTCACTTTTGTGAATAAAATATTGTTTTGTGTGTTCATTGTAACTAAGAATCTAGTGTATAATAATGCTTTGCATTAATTTATGATATATAACTGATTATGTAAATGTTTTTTTCCCTTGGAGAATTAAAATTCAGCAAATTTTTAGCAAATTTTTTGTATATTCTCGAAATATATGAAAAGTGTTCATTTATTAATAAATGAAATGATGTTATATCTAACTTAACTTGTTAGATTGAGATTTTACACTGTCTTTGTGGTTTTGGATTATCATAAAAATCAATATCTGACATTTTTGCACTATTTAGCCGTTTTTTGTACGTTTAGTTATGGTCGCGAATGGGTGATTTCAGACGAACGACCCCCCTGTGATATCTCCAAAACTAGAGCCAACTTGAAAAAACAAATGTCAGATTCGGATTCAGCGCCCTTGAAAACCCCAGAAACCAGTCTCACTTTTCCTGCCAAAAATATTGTGTTGACCAGTGTAATTTAATATTTCATTTTAATTTTAAAAAAAAAAACAAACGCCTTTCACAGAATTTAAACAAAATACTCATTTATGTTTATAATTAATGGTGTAAACTGAAACAAAAATTCTCAGGTTCTGCAGTTACAAGTATGAGAATTGTAGTTATAAGTTAGAAATGATTCTGGCTCCAGGCTCTCCAGTTTCCTCCTGTATCTTGGAAAAAAATCTAGAGGGAGACTTTCTGCATCCTAATCCCTGCCAGTTGTCATGCACATGTCTGGTACTGAATCACAGGGGGAAAGATAAGAATGCATGGATATTGAAGTGCAATCCATCACCACTATAAACAATTCATGCAAGTGTTCTGCTGTCAAAGGAGCAGCAACAGCAGCAGCATCTTATGAAAGAGAGAGCAGAAAACATTAAATTGATTTCTTTCTGTGAATTCAGATATTAAATACAAACTGGAGATGTGTATATATGTAAAGAGGGTTGGCCAATGTATACATTAAAGAATCTAAAAAATACATATCTCATTTACCTTAGCATTGTTCGCTTGTCTAAACCTAGTGTTGTAAATGTTAGTGAAGGGAACATTCATTAACACAGTGTCTGCAACTGTAATTTGTTGTGCATTGCCTGGGCTTGAAGCAGCAACAGTTTGACAGTATGTTTGTTCACATGAATTTTCTCTTAGCATCTCTGGTCAGGAGGATGCAGCTCAGTTATAGAAATTGGATGTGGAACAAAGCAGGTGAATATGGCAGGAGGGAGGGCACAGCTTGCTGCTTTGAAATAGAGACTCTTCTAAAAAATAAACAAGCCAGCCAGCCAACCAAAACTTTATGGTATAATCTTGGAAATCATATTTAATTTCCACAAAAAAGAAACTGTTTTTCAACAATTTCCATACAATAATATTGTAATACTTTGTGAAGAACATTTGGAAAATTTCCAAAACTATTAGGAATTACACTGGACAAACTCCTACAGATATCTGCAGTGCGAAAATTATTATTTTTTTAATATATTTATTTTGAATTCTACACTTGTCTTCCATTCTTGCCACTGAACAGAAGCAAAGTGTAAAATGACAGGTTCATTTGCAACAAATGACAGTTTGTTTTTTTTGATACTGGGTGTTAATTTGTACATAGAAACCTAATCAGAGTAACTTGCAGACAACAACCAGGAAGTGACTGCTTGCTATCTGCACTACCAAGATATTCCTGCTAACTTCTAATCCACTTTGTCCAGTTCTTCTATTAAGAGCCTCCTAAGCACAGCCCAGAGTATCTTAAAATAATAGAACTGTCTAGATAGAGCATTATTATTTTTTAAAAAAAGCTCTTCGTGGCACAATCTTACCCAGTGTTACAGAATCTGCTGTGGAACTGTAATATTCAGGTTTCTCAGTTATATCTAGAATCTAGACATCTTTTAATTAACCATGGCTATTTCCTCAACAGAAAAATAGACTGGGCAGAGTCTATTGAGTTGTGGTTACCACCATAATTTTCACCAGGTGCTAAATAATAGTTTAAATGTAAAAAAAATAATTGAAATAAATAAACATTTTCTAGTACAGAGGCAAATGAGATAAGAAGAAATAGCGTGCACGCACACACACACACACACCCATAAGTCATGTCTAATCTACCTGAAATTAATAAACAAACAGAGACAATTTAAAATTTAATATTACCATATAAACATTAGAGAAAAAGAAATCTGGTTTAATTAATAGCTACCACTATTAGATGGATGAAGCTCTGCTGTTTCTTTATTTTGTTTAGGTTTCAGAACAAGTGCCAAAATTTGAGAGAAGGGGAAATAACTTGAACAACGTGGTGACAGAATTGAAGCGGCTGGATCACACATCTTCTTTTTTTTTTTTAAGCTGCTCTTTGCAAGTAAGTTTTGCAGCATAAATTAAGACACAGCATTAGTTAGGTGTAGCTCAAGTCTAGGAATTATAGCCAGTAAATGAGATAAAGCGCAGACTTAAAAAAAAAAGAAAAAAAGGTAGGGACAATTCACTTGAAGGTAGATGACGACCTCTTTTAAAAAACATGCGTGTCATCTCTTGAATAACATGCCGAAGTGTTTTAAGATTCGCACTGGTGCTTCAGTAATTACCAGACATATACCCAGCATTCACAAATTACCTTCGAATGGATGGTTTCACTTATTAAAAAAAAAAAAAAAAAAGATATAAGGGTTTTTTGTTTTTTCTTCTTTACTGATACAACTTCATATCAAAGCGGCACGCACATAGATACATTAATCATTTATAAGTATAAGACCTGTCACTTAAAACCTATTTCCTTTTTATTGTTCCTACTGACACCCTGTCAACTTTGTATCATGAAAACCAGCCAGCCAAGCACGACTAACATGGGATACTGGTGTAGTTGTCACTCCAGCAGTTATGAGCATGATTCATTTCCAGTCATCTGGTTCTGATGCTTGTGTGCCCACCTGTCATGGTCGCGACCTGCTTTGTCACCTGTGTAGACTAATTATACATGGCCTAGTATCATCTGGATGGATCTACATTCATGCTGCATGTATCATTTGCATCAATAGAGACATGGCTGTCATAATGATGATGGACAGTTGTTAGCTGCCAGGTTTTTGTCAAGCAGAGAGAGAGAGAGAATCAAACACTGAAGATTTCCATCAGTGAGAATTTTGGCAGGAAAAGCTAAAAATTTCACCCACAAGAAAAATGAAAAATAATTGCAAGCAACAACGACAACAAATCACTTTTGTAACCAGGACAACTGATGTCAGCTGATAAAATAAACATGTGTTCATACATAATTCCAGAAGTTTTCAAGAGAGATAGTGAGCATGTACGCACAGCTAGCAAGTTACCCAACTCTACATTTACTTCTTAGCGTTTATCACTCCAAAAAGAAAGAGCCTCATGTCATAAGAAAGAAAATAACTTCAAACAAACTTCATTCTGTGTGTATAATATATATATATTTTTTTTTAAAACTCTATTCATTAGGAATTGCTTCCCTCAAATTCAATGTACATAGCTTGGAAACTTTGCAAGCACCTGCTGTTGAGAATATGATGATTATTATAGAGAGAGAAGAAGAAACAAAGCACCAAATTGTAGTCTTTTGTTAGTAATAAGTTAACTCATAGATAATCAGTCTCTAAGGTCTGGTCAAGAATGTGAAAAAAAAAAACCATCATGGACAATGTTTTAAGTTTTTGAAATATGTTAAAACAGTATGTATATGACAGCGGAGAGAACAATATTTAGCTAAGAAAAATTATTTTTCCCATTGTCCCATGACTGGTGAAAACAATAAGCATACTTCTATTTCTCCCCCCCCCCAAACACAGGTGTCAATCTCTGGGCTGCAGTAGGAAAAAACAAAACGTTTGTTTTTTCTTCACAGATTTAAAAACATTTTCCATATATCTGCATGCTTGGTCATCATCCTTACTGCAGTAAGCTGATATTATAACAACAACTAGTGTCTAAAAGATAATTAACTTCCTAACTCTAAGACCAACCTCCTCTGACACAGTAAAAACTAAGCTAACTTTTTGCTGATGCATCTGAAATGTAGCAGGTTAAAAAAAAAGATACAGCAAACAAAGATAAATAATCATAAGGCATGTGAGATTTAAAAAAAAAGATAAACAAATACTGAATAAGAAAACTACAATGGCACAGATAACAAAATATGACAGGTAACTGAGATTATAGAGGAGGGAAAAAATGTCAGAAGTGTACAGGTGACCATAGTCAGTAAGGTTATGCACTCACTACAGACTGAAAATCACTACACTAAGAGTTAATCAAAACTGATATAGCAAATCCAGCTATCCTTTCTTTCTAAAGTTGTCAGCCTCCTGATTGACAAATTTCATGCATTTATTAAACCCATCAAAGGGAAATAATCTATCTGATCCAGATTTCACAATATTCATAACGTAGGAAAAATGAGTCATAATCTAAAAGCTGTATAGTGCTTTGTCTTTTTTCTTTCTTCAAGCATATAAAGTATTTAGGAAGTTTTTTTTTTTTTTGAGATGTGAAATATTAAGAGTTATTCAGCCTGAAGTTATTGTTTTTAATGATTAACTTCTTTAAGAAAAAAATTGATTGTTCCATGCACTGTTTTACAATGGTTTTTCAGGCACTGTAACAGAACAATGAGCATGAACCAGTCTAACAGCAGAGGGATATTTACTCAACAGAAAATCAATTTTACTTTACTCTAAATACATATCACAACAATATCTGAAAGAAAAAAAAAGAGGAAGCATTTTGTTAAAAAATATTCCATTAAAAGCAGATGTACAATTTTGTTTATTACAGAATATATAAACATGGATCAGTTGTTGTCTTCAAAAAATCTGCAATGACCTAAATAAAGATAGTTGCAAATATCTGCCTTTACAGAGATTTAGTGTCTTAATCTAATTCATGTTTTCACTAAGCCTTTTCTCTAGCTAGCAACACCGTACTCTCACATCTTCCAGCCACCTGAAACAGTCATCTCACTGTTGCACATACACTGCACTGACCAACAGGTGTGTTAGTTCAGTTTGGCACCAAGAACACAGAAAAAAAATGGCACAAATCAAGAGCCTGCAGGAAAAGGTCCAATGCAATCTGACCTCAGTCAGCTCTTAACTGAAGAACCTAAAAACTCTTCAGAGAAGCTGTGAAAGCAAACAAAAACCCCACACAGAACAGACTAGCGCAGAAGAGCAAGATCCCACCAACTAGACACTAAACATGGCCTGGACCAATAAAAACCACCATGACTAGTAAGCACACTATGCGTTACACCTGTTGCAATGGTCAAACTCTAACCTCAATTTTATTTGGTTCCTAACACACACAATTTAAATCATAGACTAATAATACACAAAAGAAACTAATCCAAGTAGAAAGTTATTTTTGCTATTTTGGAGTATAGAATCTAAGTTAGCTACAGGTTCCATGACATTTCTCAGCACTTAAAATCTGTTTCTTGTAATTGGTGAGTTGTACTAGTCTCTATTCAATACAGACTCGGTTTGGAAAATCTCCAGCAGAATGGTTTCTTCAAGTCCTGTACCACCAGTCCATCACCATGGGTCCCCCCAGGCACTGACTAATTTCCTACCACAGCTGAACAGAGGAGCCCTAGTAGGGTCTATTTATCCTCCGGCTGTGTCTCAGTGCAGTTGCCAGTCCTCAAGCCCGGATAACACGGAGAAAAGTGAGGGAAAGACTGGTTACCAACACCTGAGTTGTTGGTGCTGATGCTGCAAGGCTGTGGTGACAACTCGACTCTTCGGATTTGCACCTGGTCAATGAAAAGTCTTTAAAAGGTTGAAGTCACTGGTTACTTACACACCTGTGCAGTTATCGGTCGGTCAGGGTTTTCAGTTCTGGGGGAAGCTACAGCATTCATTCTTAGCTCTCTTTTTAAATTGTTTCTAGGTTTTTGTTTTATTTATTTATTTTTTTTTCCCCTTATACTTCTCGTGCAGTTTGGAGGGGGATCTCTGCATCAGGACAATTCTAATCTCCTACTCGGTACTAGTGCCGAATATGAGGGCAGCTTCACTTCATCATCGCGTGGCTATTCGTTTGCGCTACTGAATTATCTCCCTTGCTTCCAGATCAATGGAGCACGCCCCGAACTGCCTTCGAACTCCACCCTCTCTATCATCACCGTCATCATCAGACTGGGCACGCAGAAGAATTACTATCTCTAGCAAATAAAGCTCCCCCTCCTCCGGTCCACCTTCCTCCTCCGGTAAATAAAAGGTTTTTTTTGTTTTGTTTCTTCTCTATAAATGTTTTTTCTCTATTCAGAGACAGTCTATGGTTGAGTGAGGCCACCGCTTATATTCCGAGACGGACCTCCCCCCCCCCCCTCCAGAAAACAGCACAATTAGATCTTACCTGAAGATGAGCAGATCAAAGTAAAGAAAAGAACATTTACCTATTTATATTGTCGTTCTTACATTAACTCTCTCTTTTTCCCCCCCATTCAGAATCCCACAAATAAGAGCGATGATAGAGAAACAGAGTACAGGTAAGTATCCGAAATCAAGGTGTTCTCTCCTCTTCAGGTAGAAACTGTTTAGCAAAACAAGATTTTTTTTTTTAATGTCCTTCGAACAATAGGCACACACACACACACACACACACACACCTGTTACAGGTAACCAGAGATAGTAAAACAAATTAACTAAATAACCAGGGAATTAGCTTGCCTGAGAAAAAAACTGAAGATGGCGTAAACTGGAACCAACCGTTTTCCACTCTAAGGCGCCGAATTTATTTCTAGACGGTTCCGCGGGGAGAGGGAGGAATTATACAGGTACCTGCCACCGCATCCAGCAGAGCTCCCAGCCTCTCGGTCGCTTCCATTTTGATAAAAGTCGTAGTCCAAGGGAAAGAACTCGGGTCAGTTTTAATCCGAAATAAAGCAGTCTTTCTCCTTTATTCCTCCGTCTGCCGGGAGGTGGCAGGTCGTGATTCTGACTTTCAGCCAATACGATTTAAAATTTAGGAAAATAAACGAGCCAGAAAAAAAAAAAAAAAACAACACTCGGAATAGATAGCACCGAGGTAAAACTCTGTTGGGGGGGGGGGGAGAGAGAGACCGTACAATGACGTCATTATTAGTGTTAATCACTGACTATATCTCTGGGAACTGAGGGCAAGCGGCGCACCTGAGTTTTCCCGGTTGGTGACTTTATTCCCCTACAAACCTTTTATGACCAACAGGCAGATTTGAATGAAGTGTGGACTCCATGTCAAAAACGTACAATTATGCTATCATTTTGCGGAGTTGTCTCCCTTAGAAGCATCAATCAACGAAACACAAACTTGCTGTTGAAAATTTGGTGTCATTCTAAATACAGTTATTACTTTGTATTCATTGTGTTTTATACTTAAAATAAAACGAATGCTCCGAGAAAACAAGTTATGTCGTGTTAATGCTCTTGTAAAGTCAACTTTTTTTTGCAGTTATTTTGAATTTGTTTGTTTCAAAATTTAATTTGACTGTCATTGTTTCTGTTATAATTTAACTCTTCTTATTCACACACACACACATACATATATATATATGCATGTATGAGTTCATGTGCAACTTTACTAAAGACAAATGTTCCAACATTTTCAGTTAAATTATAACCATTAGTTTATTCACCCGAGAGTGCTTAAAGATGAATTCACCTTATTCAATGCACAATAAAATTAACCTTTTGCTGTGTCAAAGTTTTAATTAAACACCTGCTAAAATTCTGCAACATGTTGGTCCACGCTGACACAGACAGACAGAAAGACCAGTAAGGAATAACCTATGAAGTTATTGTTTTAATTACAAAGAACCATTTACACTTGTTTTTAATCACATTTATAAACTTTAATTGTAATATATTAGATACGAGTGAAAGCAGAATTGTGAGCACTAGTCTTCAGCATAAAATAGAAATGTTTTAGCCATATCGCACACATGCTTGCCATAAATAATACAACTGAAATCCTTAAGAAATTTGTGTGGTTATAACTGAATTTAGAGATTTTTATTAAATGAAAGACTGACTGACTAAAAAGATTATTCTCATTTGTTATAGTTACTTCATCTAATTTGTACAAGATACTGTGCAACTCATAATGTTTTATAAACCTTTGCCATAGCCAATTAAGGTCTCTTTAAAGTCTAAATATATATATATAGTTATATTTTTTCAAGCCTATCCATTGTTAGATGCTTGGTACACAGTCTTCTGATCTCCTTTTTTATATTAATTTAAGAGTGGGAAACTGATATAAATGCATTAAAAAAAAATGTTTATGAAGAAAACAATGTAAGATTTAAAGATCTAGTCAACAGGTAATCAGTGGTCCAATGGTAGACTTTTGAGGATGCAAACACAAATGTTTATACCAATCATGGATGTAGCCAGGAAAAAATGGTAGGTAAATTAATAATTGCCACTGTAATGTGAATTACTGACAGAATGTGCTGATGAAACAGCAAGCATTTCTTCTTTTTTTCTTAGTAAACAGTCTAAAGAAAAGCAACCAACCTCTTTAGCTAACACCTTATCTCATACCTCAGTTACTTACTGTTAGTATTTCCATATTCTAAAATTATTTTATCATTTTACGATGTACTCCAAGACTTGAGTGCATTTGTTCAGCTGTTCTTCATTTGCAAAACTACAACAAAAATAAAAAATGGTATGGACTTTATTTTGTGAAAAATATATGTAAATGCATTTTACAAAAAAAAAAAAAATTTTCTTTCCGACAAGTTCATAAATAGAAACAAAAATATCAAATATATGAAGACATGAGTTTTCTTCCAGGAATGCATCACAACAAAAGACAGAGTAGAATTTACTTTAATTACAAAAATAACAATATACTCCATAAAGACAGATAGAAAGAAAGAAATTATGGACGAATACTTTTTCTACAAGATTCGTTATTCAACATGTATATCCTTGAATAATGTATTTTTGTAGTAAAAGTAAAATGCTAGCTAGCGTTCTTCTCTCTCTCTCTCTCTATGGAACATATGGCTTTTTTTGACAGAATTACTCAAACAAATCTTCAGGCTTGATCTGTAACAAGAATCCTTGAAAATCAGTTTCTAATTCACCTGACTACCCTGCAAAAAAAAAAATATATATGTATATATTTTCAGTGCACACAAAGTTAGTTTTATTTAAAGAAATAATACTACTACTTGTTTATAAACCAAGGGGCATACTGTTATCTTGGTTCTTTGTTGTTTCTTTTGTGCAAATTATTGTAAAACAAAAAATGTAATAAACACAATAAACATACTAAAATTTGTTTAATGTTAACTTGGTCACTCATATTTCATTTGTCTGCTGTTTTACATAATTTATCTTAGTTAATTAACAGCAATTTTAACGGTTTTTTTGGGGGGTTGTATTTCACAAGAAAACCAGTCTTGTTAATCTCTTTGAACTTGAAGATCAGCACATAACCAAATAGTACATCTGTCTATAATGAAATGCTACTTGATTATCTTCTTAGCAATTACAGGAAAAACAAAACAAAAATTATTTAAAGTATAATTTTATTAATTAAAGGTCACACGCAAAGTTGTTTTTTTTTCAAAACAACATAATATCTCTATATGGTTCAGATTAAATATGATACAATTATCCAAATCATTTTAGATGATTTTTTGTCATGCGCATGGAAAACCAGGGGTTTTATCACTTCTTCATTGACAAATTTGCTTACCTCCCTTGTACCATGGCGTTTCCAGCACAAGCCTATCACACTGCTACTCTACTGGCAAAAGGCATAAGAAAAGTCCAAATTGTTGATAAAAATTTTATTCCTTCCTATTTACAAAGCAGTTTGAGAAAATCTTTTTTGACCACCATCCAGTCCCCAAATAATGACTAGAAATTGAAGGGGTGGTGGTTGTTAAAAATATTATTAATAATTTTATCTACCTGGTTGCTATCTAATTTCAAAAGGTTCCAATAATTTTGTGCGTGTAATTAAAGTTAGGAAACTTATAACTTTATGCTTTTGTTTAAAGCTAACGTCAGCAAGATGAATTTCTGCACAGAGGAACAACTAACTCGATAGAATGCATTTATTAATAAAAGTAGTTTATCACAAAGAGTACAGGTATTTAGACAAATTTAAAAAGAAATTTGAGAAAGTTGCATTGTCCGTCTGCTCAGTTACTATGTCCACAGTAAGAGTTTACTTAATTCTAATAATGAAATTTTCCCTGCCCATTTTGGTGATATGGAAGAATGGTTTCAGGTGTAATATTCAGCAAAGATTGTTGAAAAAATCCAATTTATCATCAGTATATCCAACCCATCTCCATCACAAATTCTGCACAACAGTAACAACAAACAACAACATACCATGTGACCTGGAGCCAAGTGTAGGCCAAACACGAATGTAAACAGGCGAAACTTGAATTATTAATATTCGGAAAATAAATAATAAAAAAAAAAAAAAAAGCATTTTTAAACTTGTATTAGTTATAATTTTTTTTGGAAACTTTAAACTTTTGCATATAAACTTCAAATACAACACTTGTTTGTCTTTCTAATCAACATGAAAACATCTTGCATTTTTCATGAATTTCATCCACTAATAATAAGCAAGTTTTAAAATTTACTTTGATATTTTATTTGTCAATTTTATAAAAAATAATTCTTTTCCTATGTTCTTTGTTTTTTGGGTGTTTGTTTCTTTGACTTTTTTTCTTTTTTTTAAAATTTATTTAACTAGAGACATCCAAATGAATCCTGGATGGCAGGAGGTGGATGCCAATACAACAATACTATTTCAGCCAAGTTTCATTTGAATGACATGCCAGGTATGTATTTAGTATAAGCTAGTATTTTAGAATTACAGAGTGGTTGATGCTTACTGCTCTCAACATTCTGAGCAATCATGCCAGCTTCCTCTGTTAATACAACTTCTTCTATCTCCTCTGCTGCATCATCAGTTGCCTGACCTATGAAGTACATAAAAGATAAAAAGCATTTAAACTTTCAAAAAAAATTCTGGGATTTTACTTAGTACAGTTACATGCAAAGTTTGTCAATTCAAGGTTCCTAGTTCAGATATCTATATTTCAGAAACAGCTACTTTGATAATTGGCCGACTTCAAAAAATTTGAGCTGCTTTAGCCACTTATTTCATCTTAAACTACTGCTGAAGTCCAGATAGTTTTAACTGCTATTTATGTTGTTTCAATGCTGAAACTACTAATCACATATTAGTGAATGCATGTAAATAATAATCAATTGTATGCTTATGTAATTATGTTTTGGACACTGCCAACTTGTTTTTGAGCTCTTCTGAAGCAAAGGTAGAAAGAGTAGAGATATCAGGCTTGTGCAGTTACAGCACACCACCTCTGAAACACACAAAGGAGCTGATTATTAATGGACTCCATCTTCCATTATATTTGAGTTCTGGTTAATTTAAACAAATATTTTTTCTACATTTTCTTTGAAATTCTGAAAAAGTTCCTTCATGTTTATCTATTAAAACTAAAAGAGCACATTAAAGATTGTCACCTGAAATGAATTTCACCACCTTACTTTCTAAATGGTTTTCTCTTCAAACATAGCACTATACGGAAAAGAATTCAAACTAACTTTTTTTTTTTTTTTTTTACTTGCAAATGACATTTATCTGACTTGTACAAGTAATGCAGCATCATACATGTAGCATATGTGTATGAACAAACTTCCAGAAGAATGAGAGCAATAACTGCTTTTAAATGCTAGACAGAAACTGGTTTGTTACCATAAAAATGGCAAGTTTTCTGTAAGTCCATGCATAACATGCAGGCATGTACAACACATAGTATATGTGCAATAGCACATCTCATAATACACATTTTATATTTAAAAATAGTTAATAAGCAAATATAACAACTCACTTTTTAAATTAAATTTCATAACTTCATTTGTTATAATATCTCTACTAGAATAAAGAACCACCAAAGTCAAAGAAAACTGAGTAAAACTCACATAGGGCATTTGCTGCAGTCTGACTAATGACAGGTATCAGATTTACAGGAAGTGAAGACAATGGTGCTGTCGGCCGCCGAGAAGATAATCCAGAATTCAAGGAGGATGGAGCTGAAACCTGCACAACAATTCCAGGCTGATTAGAATTAGTGTTACAGCTAGTGATGGGTAGCTGCACTGACTGATGAATGTTTGAGGGAAGAATTACCTGCACAGCAGGTATAGCACTGTTGGAGGTCTCCAACACCTGGTTGGGTGCTTCAATGTTGATCTGGGAAATCTGGACATTGATGGGGATGGTAGATGATTGTTGAGTACGCTGGGAAATTATTTGGAGATTCATGGGAATTTCTGTAGCTTGCTGTGGTGATTGAGGTTCCAGGCTAGCCACAGGAGTACTCATTATGCTTATGGGCTCTGACCTTTGACCTAACAACTGACTGGATAAAATTTGGTTTTGCGCTCCCATTTGACTGTTTGGCATCCTGATTAATGGAAGTTGTAGGTTTGAGATGAGCTGGAGTCCACTGGGAGTTTGGACCAGCTGTGGAGCAACGAGATTTTGTTGCTGCACTGGTTGATTGTTCAGCACGCTTCCATTCACTACACGGCGAGTGCCCGTGCTGACAACAGGACTTGCAACAACAGATGGAAGCACCTGAGACACATTAGTCTGTGCTGTTGTTGCCATGGTTGAAAGTGGGCTACTGTTCGAAATAGTTAGTGGAACCTGTGACAGTGTGATAAAAGAGCTTGTCTGACCAGATGGCAGACTAAATCCTGGACTGCTGCACTGACCAGCAGACATTATGCTCTGGCCCATGTCACCCTGAGACAACAGCATGTTGTGAGTCATTCCTGAGGGGGCAGACACACAATTACCCTTTGGCTGACTGATGCTGTTCTGAAAGACCCCTGAGCCCAAATTGCCGCCAGCATTGAGAGATAAACCCGGACTGTTCAGGGGCACACTTGACAGAGTGATGTTCTGTGGCAATGTCATGGAAGGCAGTGGCTGAGCCACACCGCCAAGCATGGCCGCATCCTGTGAGATCACGGCAGAATTTAAACCACCCAGGTTAAAAAATGTTTGCGGAAATGAAGAGCTTTCTTTTAAGTTCTTCTGCACCTGGGCTGACACAACTGGTGTTGAGGACAAGCCAGCACCTGGGAGAGCCGGGTTTGAGGCTGAGTGTACGCTGCTATTCACAACAACAGTTTGAGCAACAGTGCCTGAAATGGACACTGTTGGACAAATTGTGCCACCCATCGTCGCAGTGGCAGCTTGCTGGCTGATCACAGCAGTTGTAGGGTTTTGCAGTTGTAGTACAGCCAGTGCTGTGCTTTCGAGTGCCTGGGTGACATCTCTGTGCTGTCGCGTGTGGCTGCGCAGCGAATCCTCACGCACAAAAGAAGCCGAGCAAACGTCACATTTATATGTTTTCCGGCAGTTGGGTTTGATCCGGATCCGAGAACTGTTGGGCTCGTCCTCACTTAGGTTAGAATCCTTTTCCACCTCACTAGTTTTGCGAACCACTGCTTTCCTTTTCTGCCGCAGTTTGTCTGTGTGCTTCTTCTTCATGTGCGTCTTCACATTCCCGCTCTGCTTCGATGTGTACGAGCAAAATTCACAGCTGAATGGCTTCTCTTCACTGTGTGTTCGCAGGTGGTTCCTGAGGGCACTCCTTCGCGAGCACTGGTACATGCAGGCAGGACATTTAATGGGACGATCTGTGTCATGGATCTTTATGTGTTCTTTAAATGCCTTCCTAGACGAAGTAGCAAAATGGCAAGCACCGCACTGGAGCTGGTTCTCAGTTGAATGATTGATTCGGTAATGACTTTTGAGATTTGCTAAATTAAGAAAGAAAAAATGGCATACCAGTATTATACAGAACTGCACCGTTCAGATATTTAAAGACTAATATGCTTGAGTTTTTCAGAAAATAAATCAAACTTAGTTACAAAATGTCACATTTGCTTTGATATAAAACAACAACAGAAATCTATCTTACTGGAGTGCCTCGAATTTTTTTTTTCTTTTTTAAAGGGTTCTGAGGTTAGAAACAAAGAAATAAAAAATGAATATCAGTATTAAGTTAGGGAGTGAAAACAAAAGTCAGCCTGTAGCTGGTGGTTTGCAAAGACTTGGAAAACCATTTTCCAGTAGTCTAAATGATCCCTTTGTGCGCAGTCCGGTAAATCCCTGATATGGAAATCTATAAATCAAGAAATTTCACTCGTCTCACTGCTTTCTGTCAAGGAATAGTCCCACAGTTACACCAACTACCCATCAGAAAAGAGACTGTGTCAAAGCAGCAAGCACAAAGATACAGCAATGAAACTCACCTTTGATGGAACACCTGTAATCACAGAGGTCACACTTGTATGGTTTCTCTCCAGTGTGTATGCGCATGTGTCTCTTCAAGTCAGAATTAATTTTAAATTTGGCATCACAGAGCTGACATTGGAAAGGGGAGTCCCCAGTGTGAGTGCGCAAGTGGACGATCAGCTGACTGGAATTCCTACTTGCATAAGGACATATCTGGCACCTAAGAGAACCACAGAAACTTCATACACAAGCAATACTTAAAGCTTCCATCTCCCTATCAGAATATAAGTACATAAAGCTTTCTCACTACAGCTGTAATTATGTTGCAACATCGGAGGTAGATGAAGAGAAGGATCTCTGAGATAATGTGGCAAATTCATTAAAATGGCCAGAACCAGTGTAATGATATAGATATTTTTGAAAAGATTCAAAAGCATTTGCTCAAATGATCAAAGATAAAAACAATTACAGCCACAAAGAACACCTGAAAAAATTGAAACTACCCAGTTTGATATATCAGTTCACAGTTTACAAAATCTGGAGCAGAAAAGAACAGCCTGGTGTAAACTTGTTTACTTCTATTAGTTGACAGAAACTTAAGCTACACAGGGCTCACATACTAACACTTTACAAACATTATCAGATTCAAATATTAGGAAATGTCTTTTAGTCAAAACATTGTTAATTCATCTACAGTTCTGCCTATCAGAATGATTCAGGCTGGATCTTTAAATGGGTATAAAAACAAGCATGTGGGGGCTTTAATTCAATTGTAAACTCTCTGCCTCTCTGATTTACTTTATATGAACCTAATTTTAAGCCAGTGATGCAACTATGGTTCATTATTACTAAGCAACTACTAGGGAGATGGTTCAGATGAAATCTGGCTAAATCATCATCAGCGTAATGATATCTGGCCCCATCAGTTTTATTTGAATGCCCTTGCAGTTTCCAAATTTCCCATTAAAGTATTTACCATTACATGTTTTGTTAATGCTTCTAAATTTTTCATGTCAAATCACCTATTATCCATCTGAATTAAAGACCTTTATGAAAAATTCAATTGATGTCTTCTTGATGCTGACCAGACAACAGATGCTTTTTTTATTTTTGTCATTTCACAACAATTACATCAATCATCTTAGGAAATCATTCTAACTTTCAATGGCAACTGGCACCAGCTTGGTCTTATTTTCAGTAATAAAAAGACTTGTGTGTACACAGTCATTCAAAAAAAAACAGCAGAGAATGAAGAATTTTACAACCGCAATCCTGATTTCACTGAGAAAATAGGATGGGTAGCGCACTCTGCACTGTTCAGGTGGGGCCTGATAACCACTCATGTGCATCCTCTCTCCATTAATTTTATTCCACTTTGTTGTTAGATAACAAATAGCCAACATTACATATCACTTTGTAGTCAGGAGGAAGAGTCCTACACACACCATCACGAGGTTTTAAAACAGATTTGACAGGTAAGCAGGATTAACAATTCAGATTAGCATTTTAATTTATTCAAAATCACATCTGGCTGAATACAGAATGTTAAATATATTTTTAAAAAAAATACAAGTCAGAAGATTGAGAGCTACTTACTTTTCTTTTTCCCTTTCTTTTAATATGCAGTAAATAACATAATACAGTATCGTTAAAATGTGCATCATTCATTCTAAAATATTTTAATTAGTAAAATGCAATATGAAATAAAAGGTAAAGAACATGCCAAAAAATGTAATTTAGTGTTTTGTATTTCATTCAGATTCTTAATAAGAACATTATATGCTAAGGGCACTCTAACATGCAGGCCAAATATGATTATCGCAATTCTATTTTTACCCATGTTTCAGATGACCATCCCTAACATATTTAAAGAAGGAACAAATATTTTTCAGTTGCCCCAAGAGACCAGAACAACACCCTGATCACTGTGTTAATGTGACTACAGCTAAGTCGGTCAGTAATTATCTTCCCTGCTCTGGTTCTTTTGATTCACTAAACACCAGTACTTACTTGAATGGCCGCTCATCAGTGTGAATACGTAAATGTTTTTTCAGACTGCTGCTGTCAGCTGATGAATATGCACCTATTTGAAAATAAAGATGTTTAGCATGTCAGACTTACTAAATCTAGCTTCATAGCACCACTTACTAAACAAATGATAAATGGCTTTTCTTGATGCAGGAATGGAGTTACAGCCAGCTGGAAAATATCGTGAAAGTACAATTGAAAAATACCACTCAAATGCTGAAAATGTGTTAACCATATTAATCGTTGTAAATCCATATTATTTCAAACATGATGATTTGACAATGGAATATGCTGAGGATTTTTTTAAAAAATGATACTAATTTCATGTGATATTTCAATTCACTCATTGCAAAATCAGCTAAATTTCCTATGTTTGGCTTACAGAATAATCTTGGATGGCATGTGCAGCAATTAAATGTTCAATTAAAATTTTAATTAATTGAAACATAGAAACTTCTACATTTTACTGAAATCTAATTTACTTTATCAAAGGAAAGCTAGAGTGAAGGCCAAAATTATTGCATCACCTAATGTTTTTAAACAAAATACTGAATTCGCATTACTGTATATGTTACAATGTATGAGGGATTCTCTAACAATGTAAAGAAAACTAAGCAATGTATTGACATCCATAGGGTCTCTCTCTGCACATTTTTCATGTAGCATAAATGTAACTATACAGTAATAATGCAGTAAACTACAATAGATGCACATTTTGCAATAGAAATATATGAATAAATCAAAAGCAAGGCAATGCTTAAATAGTGTATTAGAGATGGTATAACTCAATAATGGTTAGATTGCTGGATTGGCTAGGTTTGGTATACCTCCCAGTCAATCACACTGGTTTACTCCAGTTTCCTTCCACTTTTCCTGGTAGGGATTTTCAATAGGTTCATTCATGAGTGGCATAAAAAAATTATGGTAGCCAACCACATGAACACCTAGGAGGAGACCTAGTCTATCTTGAATCATGGAAGATATCCAGAACCAGCCCCCTACTCGAGGATGACATATGACGACGACGATTATGATGATGAAAATAATTGCACTTAAACATCAGAACTATTTTGGGTAATGCAACAATTTTAGCTACTACTATAGTTACAGTTAGTAGTATTTTTTTTTAATGTTTAGTTTCATGCTGAAAACAAGGGCATTTTCTTTTTTAAAACATTGTTGACAATAATAGTCTCTTTTAGTAGTAAAACTAATCAAAAACAATTCTCATCATTGTCTTTAGTTTAGCTGTCACAAACAGTAAGGTCTCCAGGAAAACAAAATGTTTAAAAATTTTATTTCAAATTCATTTACATTATCACTATTTAGTACCACCACCATTGGTGATTTATCCAGTTGTATGCTATATTTTCCAATATCAAGCCATGACGATACTTTAAGCAATTTAAAGTTACAACCCCTATAGCACTTTAATAAAAGATAGCCAAGAGATGTGTTTCTCTCTACATGCTAGATATCCGTAAACATTTTTGAAAACCTCAATCAGGGGGGTGGAAAACTGTCTAATAAACAAACTAGATAAATCTAACAGACTGCATACAATATTTAAACATAAGGTATGATTACGTCTGATAACAGTCTGATTAGACTTTTTAATTCATCCCATCAATTCTACAACAAGAATTCATGTGCTAAATGTAGTGAAAGTTTGTTCACTATATTCAATCTAAGGCATTAATCACAAAATATCATCTTTATTTCATATTTAATGTCATGTAAATACCTCATAAAGATGGTCATTAGTGTTTTGTTAGTCATTATATATGAAAGAATGTGATTAAAGAGAACAGTATTTAAACTGCAGCATACAAATTTAGTGATGCATTACTGATCATTTTTACTGTTTGGTTGTGATGGGCATTTAATATAGTTCCTATGCTCATTTTTTTTTTTTTTTTTTCTGCACATATTATTTTCAAAAGTATATTGTAAGCAACAGATATAATACAACTGTATCTCTCAACAGAACTGCAGCTTTCAAAACATGTACTTTGTGCTTACACACTAGCTGTGTAGAGGTCGGTACTCCAGCACCAGCCTCGACCAATATGCTGGTTCTCGAAGAGAGTGAAATGAAAGCTATGCCCAGTTAAGACCTAGACGACAACATAACAACAACAACAACAAAAAACTGAAAAAGAAAAGTGTGCATTTCCACATCTAGTATTTAGTATAATAATGGTAATATTAATGCCAAAAAGAAATGTGTCAAGTTAGATATAACTCATTAAGATAATCTAAAATTCAGCTTGGAAACTTGCAATGTCTCCAAGGCACATAACCCCATCTGTGTCTGGTTTTGGAAAACATACCATAAAATGTTTTTGTTATTATTAAACTCTCTCTATTCGATTCATTTTATTTTTGTCTCTTTTCTTGAGAACAAACACTATAAAATCAATGAGTTTATTTATAGATAGATTAGTAAAACAGGTACTCTCTGTTCTCGACATATCTGAGCACAGATCCAAGAGAAAAATCTGGTACAGCCTGAAACAAACAAAACAAAGCAGCAGATTTGTGGTACTTACAAAACTGGCATTTGTATGGCTTGTTACCAGTGTGACCCCTCAGGTGAATTTTCAGCTTGTCGCTCCGATTGAAGCATTTGTTACATATGTGGCACTGGAACGGCCTCTCGCCGGTGTGGGTTCGTGTATGACGCTCCAGATCCTTCAGGTAGGCCGTACTAAAATTGCAGAAGTCGAATGTGCACTTGTATTTCTTAGTCAGTGGTTGGCGAGTTTTTATCATTTTTCCTACGGATATCTGAAGGCCTGGGAAGAATAATACACCATATATAAATTAAAAATCAGGATGTACAATGTGTGGCTGGCTCAAGATCGAGCATTTCTCCTTGGAGAGGCAAAGGATAAATGTTTTAGTTGCATTATCATCTTTGTGCAATCAAAGATGAGGGAGCAAGCAATGACGAAGAAAGAGATTTAGATGCTCCAATTAAATAAAATATCAAATTCAAGCAATGTTTTTGTTTTGATAATTTAAAGAAAATTTCCATACAAAATTTTTCAAAAATGTTATTTTTACTAAATTACATGAAACCCATTCGATGTAAATAATATCTGTAAATAAATAGACCTATGCACAGCCTTGGTCATTCTGTAAAGCTTTCTTTAGTTTTGAGATAACATTATTGCTGCTAGCTTTTTTAGATTCTTTTTCATCAGTTCCTTCACCAATTGGAGAAAGTGTCAAGAACAGATAACCCACTTGGTAATGTACCTTGCATATTAATTTAATCAAATTTCTATAGACAAAAACTATGCATTACTTTAAAAAATTCTTGCACTTTATATTATTTCCATTTTGAGATAGTTTAATGCATTTTTTAAAAATTATAGAAAATAAATAGCAACAGAACTATCTGTCACTCTACCTTGTTTGTTGGGGCTGCCTGCTGATGCAAGGTTAGAAGTATTAAGAACAGACTGCAGTGTCTCTTGAACAGTAAGGTCCTGAGTGCTATCAGCTTCTGCAGTTCTGTCCTCCTGAATCACCTCACTAGTGTGTGAATTAAAAGAAACACAACCAGCTACTGTGGGGTTAGTGGTTGTGACTGACTGTGTTTTTGTAAGATCTTGCACAACTGTTACATATTGATTAGATGTCACAGGCTGTGCAGCTGCTAGATTCACATTCTGATGAAATCCCATTGTGCTTGTTACCGGAGAGTCATCAGACGAAGTGATATTCATTGTCTGCTGATTCTCACTCTGGAGCAAGCTCAAATTCTGTGATATAGATGGCAACCCTGTTGGTAATGTTCCTGAGGCAATAGTAGCAAGATTGTCAAGAGGTTCTGTCATGACTTGATCAGCAAGAAACTGCTGCACAATGCTCGTCGGAGTTATCTCCCTTTGATCTTGCTGATGAATTGCTGTCATTTTTCTTTGTTTCTGATGGTGCATGGTAGATATTTCCTGTTGATCCTGATGCAGAGGAGTTATGTCACCTTGCTGATGCATCGCATTTATTTCTCTTTGTTGCTGATGAAGTGTGGCTATTTCTCTTTGGTCGTGCTGATGCATGATGATTTCTCTCTGATTGTGCTGGTGTAATGTAGCCATCTCATTAGCACTTTGTGGAGAAATGGATTTCAAGACTACTTTTTCCAGAGAATTGCCTTCATGGTGCTCTTCACCCTTCACTGAGTGATGTAACTGTGAGGTGTTTTGGGACTCTGCTATTCCGTGTTCTTCTTCAACAATCTGACTCATGCGAGCACCTTGCACGTACCTGTGAGTCTCCTGGAGCTGGTTGGTTTCAGCATGAATGTCTGCTTGCTCAAAAATCCTCTGTTCTATTACCTCTGCACTGCTCTGCATTACTGCATGATCCACCGGGTTTGGCTGCTCTGCATTAGCGGACAACACGTGCGTAATGAGACTGTGACCAGAGCTGTGCCGTTCTTCAACTTTAACCCCTGATGTACCACTATCAAGAGAGTGCTCCATGCTGGAACCCTGGCTGCTCTCAATAGACGACGTGGCAACAAGAGTCTGAATGATACCTTGATTCTCAGCACCCTCTTGCAAGCTGGAGATCTGCTCCAAACTCATGGGCCTCATTTGTATCAAGATTGGGCAGTTATGCTGTTTGTGAGCGATGAAGATTTCCACGTTGTTGAACTGTGCTTTACATGCTCCACATATGTGGAGATCCATGTACGTGGCAGCAGAAACTGAAAAATAACAATAACACTGAATAAAAATGCTGTTGTTAAATGTAAGTACTCTTCTTTTCTTAAATTATATTACACACAAATGTTCAGATTTCTTTTTTTTTTTAATAATATTTTCATTAAATTCTAACAAAAATGCAAGAAAGCCAACAACTGACGTGTTTTAAAAACTCATAAAAAATAAACAAGCCTAAATTAATATTTTGCAGGAACAAAATACAGGAAGAAAAAATATCAACAAAACAAAAGAAATAAATGTGCTGTCTAATAGTAAAGTTGGAAAGAAAAAAAAAGAGAGAACAGCTAATCATGCAGGTCATCATTAAATCAAAAAGAGGGGGAATGTTTAATTATTAAGGGGACGTAACTCTTTAGCGAATGTTGATCTGACATTCAGTATGGGATTGATGATTAGCCACTAATGCAGCAAATTGTATTACAGCTTACGGCAAGGAAAGGCGCAGTGGATGGCCATACAAGAACTCTTCATTTGTAGATGTGGGAGAAAACTGGGGTATCTGAAGGAAATCCACATGAGCAGCTGGTGAAGAGCAGGAAACCATGGCAAAGTATGCCAAATCAGTTTCCCCATTGGAGTCTGAAATCTGAACACAATGAGGCCACTATCTTGACATCATTCAAATATATTTATGTTCAGAATTATGAACAACAAGATGTGACATAAGGAATGCTGCTGTCCAGAAATTCTTTTGGCTTGAGCTAACTTTTGAGTATGGCATTATGGGAGAAGTTAGATGCTTCCACGGAGACTGAAGCAGCAGGAAATCAGTCAGAATAGTTTCTAGCTGCAGCATTCTATCCTAATGCAGTCTACATTTAGTAAGTTGGACGCAACTGTGCAAAACAGTGCTGACTATAAAAATTATGATGCTGGTGACATAGTGTTCTCTCAGCTATGAACCAGTCTTCTAATGTTGTGTTTTGTTCAAATTTTAAAATGAATTTTTGTGGAAAAGGGGGGGAAAAGAGCACTATAGCCTTAGACTGTTTTCAACCAGGTGTGTCAGAAATATTTAAATATTGTGTAATCTTTCAAGGAAAACAGCAGTCAGAAGCTGGGTGGGGTGCTCATGGAATTTCCTGACTCGCAACTTACAAGCTTCTTGTTTTAAATTTTAAAAAATTTAGAAAAGATACTAAACTATTAAAAATAATAAAATTAAAAGCTAAACAAGTAATCATATCTATGCTTTTTTTAAAAAAGGGTACTTATTTATATTAATCAAGCATTTCTCATCCTAACTGGACCAGGTAGTGTAAGCATCTTCATGCTCAGTCTAATGTCACTGTTGTTGTTGTGTAACTATGGTGCAAAAAGTATACATATAATATATATACAGTTTCTCTCATGTTCTATATCTCTCATATATATATAATATCACACAGTATTGAAAATAATTATGAAAACAGGAAAAAAACTGGATGTAAAAAGCAAATAACACATCACAGAATTGCATCTCATGTGTAAGAATAAAATGCTCCATAATAGTCATGTGTTGATATAGTATACCATGGTGGTCAAACCTGCAGGAGGACGACTATAAAGGTACAGGCAGAAGTATCATTATACTGTAGTGAATGCATGGCAAGTACTTTGGCTCCTGGAAAGGAAATACCACATGACAAACATAGAAATTAAAGTCTTTGCTGGTGAAGGATACTCCGAGTAGCAGACTGCAGCTAGACTTTTCTTCAGCTGTATGCAAGACACTGAAAAGAATACACGAGACCTGTACTGTTGACAATAGATGTAGCTGAGGAAGAAAGCCCTAACTCTCCCAATTAAGTACCTCCAAGTCAGTAGAGATCTTGTAAATGACACAGCTGCAAGTACAGATGTTAATGTTTCTTCAAGAACAGTAAGGCACACATTAGTGTGAAGTGGTCTCAATGGATGTTTAGCTGCCAGAAAACCTTTGCTGCTGGGGAGAGAGAAAACAAACAAACAGCAAAGCTGAAACGGTCAGCAGAAATGAGATGGTAGAATTACCAAGCCTGGCGGAAGATGCTCAACAGCAGACCAGGGAGCGGTTTAACAGTCAGCATACAACAACTTCAGCGAGACATGAAGTGACTGAATAGCAGAAAGGATGCCACAGATTCGCACTAAATCAATGGCACACTGGCTGAGTGTCAACAGGTGCTCGCGGGTTCTCATCCACCACGCCATTCTCTCGGAAAGGCGTCTCATCGGGAGGGAGGGAGATGTGTCTTCCGAACACAGGACAATGACCCCCCAGGCATCCAGCCAGACAATGTGGCCAACAGAAGGAGGAAAAAACAACACTATCTGGAGCGTGGAGAAGCCGACGGAAAACTCAGGATGCCTCGGTCCGCAGATATCAACATCATCGAGGGTTACACGGCCACACTGGGCGAGTCGTGGGAGGTGCTGCGGGGTATTGGGAGCACAGGACCAGGCGCCGTCACGGTCCCACACCGACGACCACCACCAGCAGCAGCAGCAGCAGCCAACCGTGAACGAACTTGTAACCTGTTCATTTGGTGTGTGTGTGTGTGTGCACGACTCTCCCTATCCGCGCTTCCATGGTTACTCCCGTTGCTGCTAACGTAGCTTCTACCTGTGTGTGTGTGTGTACTCTCCCCCTCACAGGTATATACACTCCGTCCCTTCCACGATGACAACACGCGCGTGATCTCTCCTTCGTGCATGTGTATCCATGCGACGGGGCCTGGTACTATGCATGGCCAAAGAGGCGAGTACGTGCCGTATATGGACGGAACATCCGAACGGTGAGAGCATCGGCACCTGTCTGTCACCCCTCCAGACTGCCGGGATCGGTCCCGGGAGCGGTCCCGGGAGCGGGGGGGGGGGGGCCGCCGCCGCGCGCGCCGGCTGGCAGTCAGTCCGCCCGCGACACTTCGTCTATTACTGTTACGGGCCGCGGCCCCGAACCCAGCAGACTGCATCGCGCACGCCTTCGCCCGTGGTGGCGGCGGGCGGTCGGGGGGCGCGCGCGCCGAAACGCTCCGCACTTACACTGCACGTGGATGCTCCCGTCCGCCGTCTCTTTGTCCATCGCTGCTTCTTTCAGGTTCAGCCGAAGTCCTGGCGTCGCGGATGAAAACTGCCGGTTTCAGCCATTTAATATGAATATCCAAAATGGTGGACGGACTGGGTATCGCTTACGCTGGTTGTTAGATGGCGCTGGTGCTCGCCCTACAACGAGAAGCCTCCTCTTCGCTGCTGCTGCTGCTGCTGCTGGCTGCGCTGTCTCCCGATGGCGAAAAAACTCCGGTTAAAGAGATGTTTTGTTCTGCGTGTCATAGCAAAAGCTCTAAAACAATAGCGGGGATGTTCTCAGGCCATGTCATCGATATTTATTCCCCCCCCAATTACTTCTTTCACCCTCATCCTGCTCTACTGTTAATCGTTACTATCTATTTCTATTGTTGTTCTTGTCTGCCTCATCCCCTATTGTACCCGGCCGTCTCTATTGTTACCAGTGTAAGGCATGTAACTGTATCTTCAATGCAACTATCGTAGATCTCTTTACATCCCGCTAATAAACAATCACTGCTGTAACAACAATAATAATAATATAATAATAATAATAATAATAATAATAATTATTATTATTATTATTATTATTATTATTATTATTATTATTATTATTATTATACTGGTTACGCGATTTTTCAGTTAGACTAAAAAGCTTCCAAATAAGCTCCACGTACCCGTTTATAATTAAACTATTTTTCTTGAAATATATTTTCTTCATTTACTGATAAAAATGATTAATTTTTATTTTGCAATTTTAATGTAAAAATTGCAGCAATTTCATTAATTAACCATAACAGTAGTCAAATAATAAATATTATAATAACTTTTTTTTTTTTTAAGTTTTGACTTTTTTAAGGCAGTGAACTAATTGACACTGAACTATTTTACTTTTTAATTTTCGTGGGGGGGATACTTAATTTAAAAAAAAATACTAAAATAGTCCGATTTTTCTAGTATTATTTTTTACCATTAGTACGATCGAAATGATTTCTTTTTAAAATGACGAACAGTTTTTTCCTTCAATATTTATACGATAATTCTAATTAAATTATCTCCCTTAAATTAAAATTTAAAAAAAGCTTGCTAAATTCATTAGTTCAGAAATAATAATTGATTATTTTTAAAGTTTAATAATTAATTTAGACAAAAATACGTAGTGGAATGATTTTTTTCAGTAAGGTTTTCACTGTATCTTATGCTAATTCGTATGTCACACCTTTATAGTGTAAATTGTCTCCCTCATACATTTTAAATGTATGTTGTCAGAACGTCGCTGAAGACTGGCCTTACCTGGCAATAACTGCTAATTAAAACAAGATCTTTTTCATTTTTTACGAAATTAAAAAAATTTAAAAAAAACGTTGAACCATTTGCCACTGACTAGAACTGAAAATGTGCGAATCTACTCGTATTATACATTGGAATTCTCAATCCCCCCCTCTTCTCTCGTTTATTACAAAATACTTGTTCAGGGCACTTTTAAAGACTGCTTGCCGATCATACCTAATTCTCTCAGAGGAGCAGGTACTTGTCACAGGCTGACCTAGCAGATGACGACGTTCCTAATGGTTAGCCATACGCGTCTGATAACGAAAGTAAACCAAAAACAAGTTGGGATATATATGAAAAACTAGATTTCACTCACCTTACGTGTAAGCTTAAGAAGCTTAGATTCAGGAATACTGTACTGTGTAGGAATTGTTCGGATTTTAGTTTACAGAATTATTTGTTGCGCTTGGTTCGCTAGATCGCATTACTTGTTGATGTTGTCGTTGTTGCTGCTATTGTTATTTGCTTCTTTTAAAATGAGGAAGTGTTAGGCTCTGCCTGTGTGCATAATTATTCTTCTGATAGCTTCTGAACTTAGCATCACCGACGGAGCGATTTTCCTAGTTTTAATTGTCTAGACATCTGTGAAAATGTAGATTGTTTTCTGTATTTGCTTAAACTTTTTTAATCTGCATTAACGGATGAACAGAGAAATAGAAAATAGTGAAGTGCTCAAGTTAGAATTTAGACGGCCGGTTGTGACCTGGTAGTTTTAACACAACGTTGGCCGAAGTGTACACAGCCACACACTTGTTTTACGCAGCATCATGACAGGAATCTCTCTAAAATATCACACCGGACGAAAAGTAGTCTATTCTTGTTGCTTGTTTTTTTTTTTTTTAAATTACTGTCATACAAATCCGAGATATCATATTTACTCCGTATTTACACGCCATTAAATGTTAAAGATAGTAGCAAATGACGTGTAAGTACCGTATAAAAATGGCTCATTAAGGCAGTCATCGAAGACCAGGATGGCTATTCGTCAAACATTACTTTAAATGATATTTATTCTTTTTAAAAGCAAAATGACCATTTATTTAATGTTTGTAGAAATGAAAAAAAAAAAAAAGATTTTGATTTTTGTATATATTTTCTGGATTGTATCCAAACACCGCTGTAAATTGTTTGAACATCTGTCATCCAAGATAACTAGTTGTGTTTTTTTTCCCACTGTGTCGTCACGTATTCAGGCGTGAAGCATTCCCGGACGTTCCCATTCGTGACAGATTGGAGGCAAGGGACTGTTCGTACAAGTTTCTTCAGTAGCTAACCTACTCTAGCTCTCAGCCAAACCCCACATTCCTCTAGAACCATCAACTTTTGGGACAATCATCCCTTTCCATATCTCTCTCTCTCTCAAACAAAATGGAACTTTTGGGACGATCGCTGTCTTGCTGGACCAATTACCTCATCTATTTGCTGTTGTATAGTGATTAATAATTTGCTTGTACTTCTTAATGTCTATCAAGTCTAATTCCTCAACATTGTGGGAATGCACTCACAAAGTCAAATTGCACTTCTACGCTTTCCTATCTTAGTTACACCATTTTATATAGCATTCACCAAAATATCTCCAAAAAAAACTGCTTTTTATTGCACTCAAACTTTTGGGATTTTCACTCACCCACAAACAATACATTTATATATCAAAATCTGTCTTACTGCCTTGTTTTAACAAGCGCCATGACTTCTCCCTTTCTTCACATTTGCTAGGTGGTTCTTCCTTCTACGACCTCCCAGGTTTAAACTGTGCTCCCACAATATTCCTTCGTAAGTTTTAAGATCGTGTCCTCGAAAAAATTACCATATTTAGAGCCCCCTCGTTTATTAAATATCTAGTATTACTTTTTTTCTTCCCTAAAGGTGTTTTGAAAATGCTATAAAACAGAAGAGCATATGGAGGTACGCCTTTAACAAGTCAGACGTCACTATAGGTATCAGGTCGTTACAAAGGTTTTGTAGGTTTTTATATTATGTTAATTTGGGGTTCATATTTGCATTCTCGTGAGTGTAAGTAGATAAGTTATATATCGCTTTGTAGCATTTGCTTTGGCATACATTATGCACAATCTACCTTTTTTAAAAATCATCAAATGGATATTTGTTTCAGGGTTCTCAGTGAAGCACGGATAGAAAGGTTTTTCGTGCTGTATTCCTTCACGAGTTCAAACCGGGCCACAGAGCGAGCGAGGCGACTCGTAACATGGGGCGAGGACACAGCAAACGAGCGCACAGTACAACGATGGTTTGCAAAGTTTCAATCAGGAGATGGGAGCCTCGAAGATGAGGAACTAGCGAACGTCCTTCCAGCTGTGATGACGACCGTCTGAAAGCCTCAGTTGAAGCCGATCCAAGTTAAACAGTGCAAGAAATTGCTGAAGAGCTTGACGTAAGCATTGCAACTGTTTCCCGGCATTTTGACGCAATCAGAAAGGTGCAAAGGCTTGACAGGTGGGTGCCTCACGAGTTGAATGAACAACAACAAAATCGTTGATTGGAGATCTGCTCTTCGCTTGACATAAGAAACAAAAACGACCCATTTCTTGGCCGAACCATTACGTGTGATGAAAAGTGCATCCTTTACGACAATCGCAAACGATCAGCGCAGTGGCTCGACAGAGACAAGGCGCCTAACCACATTCAAAAGCCCAGCCTCCACCCAAAGAAGGTCACGGTCACTGTCTGGTGGATTGCAATTGGTGTCATCCACTATAACTTCTTGCAGGGTATGTCGTGAATTAAACGTCCATCAGAAAACTCTCCCAACAACAGCCAGCACTGGTGAATCGAAGAGGCGCATTCCTGCTCCACAACAATGCTCGTCCTTCTGTTGCAAAGGTGACTCTTCAGAAACTGAACATGTTAGGGTACGAAGTTCTCCCTCACTCAGCCTATTCACCAGACCTTTCGCCCACAGACTAGCACCTTTTCAAACACCTGGACAGCTTCCTCCATATGAAATCCTTCTCCAACCAAGTAGCAATTTAAAATGCCTTCCAACAGTTTATCGTCTCCAGAAATCCAGATAATTTTTCAAAATGGTATAAATTCACTTGTAACTCATTGGCAGAAGTGTAGTGATCGTAATGGAACTTACTTTGGTTAATAAACTTCACGTTCAGCAACAATATGAAGTGTCGTTGCTGCGGTAAAACCCGACAAAACGTTTATAACAACCCTCGCCATAATCAAAACCGGTCACTCGATATCCGCCGTACAAATTTGTAAAAAAACACAAACAAAAACAAAGAAATCCAACTCCCTCCAAACCTTTAAGCTGTTAGTTATGCACTTTCGAAAGATATTCCTTTAACAATGATAGACAGGAAACTGTTTCCGTACCATAGCAAAAGTGGCTGTACACGAAATATAAATTATTTTATCTCCGAGATTTTTCTTTTAACATGTGATATTATTTGCGTATGGAATCCGCCCCTACACGTTATCTTTTCTGTTACGGATAAAAATTGCTGTCCTGGTCTTTCTAGTGGGTTTTCATTTGTTTCTGTATTGTACATAGGGATTTGGGGAATTGCCGACTTTACCATCTATCGCAAGGTTGGGGAAAGTACTCTCTGCAACAGCCCGCCACCATGACTTAGAACATGATAAATCACATATAATATACATGATATCATTACAGCTCATGCAAGTAAAAAACACTCGCCTCTGTGGCCCAGCACTCGTGCGCGATACAGGCCTTGTTGGGGCTCATTGGTTTTAATGTTACTGCATGGGAGGGGCTTTGCGTATTGTGAAAGACGAACGCTTTAACTCTCTGGTTCTCTTGACGCCAAGCACACATTCAGGAAAAGTTATGCTGTTCGACTTATCCGCGGCTCGCCATTTACTGATGATGAATAGCGAGAAGCAATGTCCCGTCTATAAAAGCCGGTTTCGTTTTTTTCTTCACGTTCCCACTATTTACGGCTTTGTTGTTGTTTTTCTTGCCATACTCTGCCAATCTTTTTGGAGGCATCTTAGAAACTGAAATAGTCATCGTTCGCGAATTCACTGTCGTTTCGTACTGCACTTCGATAATGGTGACAGGGTTCAGTCTAGGACCGGAGACGTGGACAGCTTAGATCGAATGCCGTGATTGGTTATTTCCTGAAGCGGGACCCAATGGAAATATATAACTTGTTTAATCTTATTCCAAATAACTGTGAGATGGAATTTAATCATATTTTTATAGAAGTTTATCTTAAATTTCGAAACAAGCACAAAAAGCCGCAATAGTACTGGATGGGAAACGCTGGCACGCCCCGTCACGTGTTGTGGAGGAGACTGAAAGGTTGGGTGCGCAGTATTGTTTTTGTGTGCACTATGATAATTGAAGAGAAAGAAAAGGAGGCAGATGACATGGCTGATCGCATGCAAAAATAGAAGTTTTTTTAATAGTAAAATTATCAGCGGCACAGGGTGGAATTACGAGAACTAGCTTTGTGATTGCACACAAAATCGCCAAGAACAGAAAACCGTTCTCCTTCAGAGAATCTATAAAGGAGTGTATGTTTGACTTTACGGAAATTGTGACCAGAAGAGAGAAAGCAGTTTGAGAACATCAAAGACGAGCTGTTGTGAGAAGTGATGATGATATCTCTAAGAACCTGTACTTGCAGTTAGAGAGTAAAGTAAACGGGTTTTCTTATTTTCCATGGGCACTTGACGAGAATTGTGGTCTCAAAGACAGAGCTCAGTTGTTGGTTTTCATTCGAGGTAAAATTTTGAGTTCGAGGAAGAATTGGCATCAATGCTGACAATGAAAAATATGGTCACTAGAAAAGATTTGTCGGTGGCTTTAAATCGGTGCACAGGTAAAACTGGTGAGTGCGACCACAGAAGGAAGCCCAGATCTGACAGAGAAACTCGTCAGAGCATTGAAAAGAATTCAAGACCAAGTCAGAGGTGGTCAACTGCATTCGATGAAAAGGGATGAAGCCACAACTTTGCTTGAGGAATCTAAATCTGAGCAAATGGATTCTCTGTATCATATCAACATAAGATGGCTTAGTTTTGGTAAAGTTTTGAAAATAGTGCAGGAACTAAGAGCAGAAGTTTGATTATTTCTGAAAATGAAAGAAAAATATTCAGATTTTCCACTCTTTATCTGAATTTAAGACTATGGAGATAATTTGCATTTCGTTGCCAAGTCGTTTATGACGAAGCTACTCCTTTTCTCCTGTCAGAGTGAAAACAAGCAGTTCACCTATTTCTCAACATATTACTTGCAATCAAAAGATGAAACAAGTGCAGGTCGTCACTATTCGACTTCCATGCTGAATTTTCCTGACATTTCCAGAATTTTTCTAATGATTAAAAAAACACACAACCTGTCTTTAATATCCTCTCCGTTCACATATGATGCTGACACGATCCCGCGTGACTCCAAATCTGAGCCTATCGACTTGCAGTGTGATGCAGTTCGCGTCTGTACCCGCCACACTTCTTCCAAAGGCCAAGGCTCGTCGTGTCCGGAAGATGCCCGGGCGTTCGGGATCAACATACACACGCAAGAAAAGCATTATCAATTACAAAAACTCTCAATAAATCAAAATGTAGATCTTCGATGACTGATCACTACCTTGCAGTGCTCCGCATTTCAACAACAGACCATGATGCCCGGCTTCAGTTCTCTCATTGAGTCAGTTTCTTTGTTCTCTCTCAGCCCGATTTTCAGTAGCCATAGTTAAGCTGTTACGTCGTCGCTTCTCCTCACATTACGAGAAATCGGAATATAATTTAAATATTCCATAGGATATGTTCGAATGTTAGTATAGAAATTGTTTTCTTGTCTATTGTTGTTAAAGGAATATCTTTCGAAAGTGCATAACTGACAGCTTAATTTTTTTTTTTTTTTACAAAATTGTACGGCTGGTACCGAGGGACCGCTTTCCATTATGGCGAGGTTTGGGGTGAACCTGCATCTCGTTCGCTAGCGTGTTAAAAAGCGTGGTTATTCGATTAGGTCTAGAAAATTTTTCTTTTAAATTCTTTATACAATAAATGCCATGAGAAACTGATGGTAATTGTTAACGCCATTCACTCCACGTGTGCGGCCTCCAACAGCTTAACCCAAACTCGTAAAGTACCCGTCCAGGATAATTACCGGTCCCTGATCTATAGCCACTCTTTCGTAAGTCGTAATTTTTATTACGATTTACTTCCGTTTGATTTTTATATTTTATATTTCATTATTTTTCTAATACCGTTTATACAAGATGAATATTCGAACAGCTAAGGAATTGATAATGGACTGTCCTCGATCACTTTGTTCCTACAAGTCAGTGCATGTCGAGTTACAGGGTCAACCATCGATAGGGTTGCCAAGGAGTTTTTTAATTTGCCAGAAAGACACAAAGACAGACTGTTTGTCTTGTGTAAGTTCCCACATCAATCATTTTTTTTAAGAAAAAAATCCTCTGCTTTTACATCTAGTTGATGCACTCGTCGAGCAAAACCACGTTGGGCTGAAGCACCGGACGGATTTATCGTCACAGAGGATTATGTTAATGAGGAAGGCAGTGTGTGACGGCCCCTACGTCTCGGCCTGTACCAAATAATAACGCGAGGAGTGGTGTGCAGAAGGTTAACACCTCACTCGAATACGTCTCCATATACGTAAAAACTTACGTGAGATAATGCTGCCCTACCGCCGGATGTTGTCAAGAGATATTTCGGGTGTCATGGAACTACTGTGTACTTATTCATGTCTATGACTTAGATAACAAATCTAAAGCCGTCATTTACATGCGACCTGGATTTTAGTCAGACGTCTGCACACCCATTCAGGTGCAATCAGATCCTGGGAACAAGAGAGCACAAAGAGCTAAAATAAATAATATTTTAGTTAAATATCCCCACCTCTCTTTCTCACTCTCTCTCTCTCTTTCTCTATGTACTGACGTCATCTCTCTGTAATGGCGTCATATCTCTCTCTGTAATGACGTCATATCTCTCTTTCTCTGTGTACTGACGTCATCTCTCTGTAATGGCGCCATATCTCTCTCTGTAGTGGCGTCATATCTCTCTCTTTCTCTATGTACTGACGTCATCTCTCTGTAGTGGCGTCATATCTTCATATAACCGTTTCCGTTGGATTAATGAATCTAAATAATAGTTACAACACCATTACTCTTAATGGTTCCCTCCTCTCTCCAGAGCAAGTGCAGTCAGTCATTGAGGTCATCAATAGAGAGCTGTCGAGTGTTCGATCCGTGTTTCGCATATCAAGCACATTAACCATCTCTACCTACCGCACTTTATTCTTAGTACTCTACCACACCCAGCCGTTAACGTGGACCGGGATCCGGATTACTTGCAGAGAGGAGAAACCGTGACACCGGAAACTGACTATGGTCGGCACTGTATCTGAGAGAGGCGGACTGGTAAAGAAGAGCAAGAAAGTAGCACACCAACGGGCCTCCATCCGGCCCATCTTAATGCAAGTTAGGAATAAATGGTCGATGACCCATCGTTCATTAGCCCGACATAGTTTTACAACATCCTCTGTATCGATACCGACAGGGGAGGATGAAGACAGCCTTTTCCTACCCTCTACGTGGCGCTAATACAACAAATTTGTGTTGCACCGGAGGATAAACAATAGGACTGACAAAACGAAGCTAATAGCTAATTCAACTGATGATGAGAACAGAGTATCCAGTTCTATTCCAGTGGAAACAACTTTCAGCACGGGACGACAAAATTTTACCAAACAGAAGTTCGCCTTTTTATTTGTTGTTTTTGTTTAAAAAGTTTTTTTCTGAAAATATGACTTGGCAATTTGTATTGTCGTCGTCGTCGTCTTCGCGGACGGGGTAATCCGAGAAACGTGTAGCCTTCGCGCGGCGCTAGTTTTGTGGAAGCGCCGGGGCGTGACAGCGAACAGCGTCAGCGGGGACTGGCAGATAAAAGCTCGAAGCCACCCAGTTGTATCGTCGTCTGTCCTCCGCTGGTTTGGGAAAACCGCACCTGTCTGCTTAGTGTAGGAATTTACTGTTTTAGATAAAACAAAGGGCGGCAACGACAGTCTACAGTCGAGTGGGAGACTTTGACAAGTGAGTGTTTATCTTACCTACCGTAGAGTGCGTGCGTGTGTGTGTGAAGTTACGATGCTAATAAGTAGGTTGCTACACGGACCGCGCGCACCTGTCGGATTTCATGGCGGACTTTCATTTCGTAACAGGAGAAATCGATTAAAGCCACTTGAGCGGTTGGAGAATATCTACTTTAAGTTAAGTCTGCTCACCTTTCTTTTCTTTGTTTTTTCTGGCTTTTTCGTTTGTAATTTCTTGTTTTTAAACCGTTTTCCATTCCACGGGAATAAAACAAACATTTTATTTTCTCTGTGTGCGCGCACACACACATACACACATATGCATACACATGCAAATACACACGTACAAACACACACGTACATACATGCACATACACACAATACACACATACATACCAACACACACATACACACATATGCATACACACGTACAAACACACACGTACATACATGCACAATACAAAAATGCACACATACATACCAACACATGCAAATACACACGTACAAACACACACGTACATACATGCACATACACACAATACACACATACATACCAACACACACATACATATATATGCATACACACGTACAAACACACACGTACATATATGCACAATACAAAAATGCACACATACATACCAACACATGCAAATACACACGTACATACATGCACATACACACAATACACACATACATACCAACACACACATACACACATATGCATACACACGTACAAACATACATGTACGCACACGCACACACCCATGATGCCTGAGCATAAACAAGAATCGATTTCGTGCAGATACAAAGTATAGTAAGAAAAATTTTTTACAGTTTTTTCTATCCATGCAGATTTTAGAAAGTAGTCTAAAAACTCGTAATTTGATATATGTATATAAATTTTAAAAAACTAAAGTTGAATTCTGGGTCATTTTCATTTTTTCGTTTTATTCACCATTTTCTGAGATAGTGGGAGTTGACCGACGTAAAAGGGCGTGCTCTTTTTCTCCCTATTTGAATGTTAGACAGTTTTTATTTAGATTCATCTTCAAAATCGTTTTTTTTTTCCTTACGAATATCTGTTTTCTTTTCTTTTTGATTATACTTGATATCTAATATTTATAGTGGGAAGTGAATGCAGGCCCTGCTAGTTCTGTACAATCGAAAGCTACGACTTCTAGTCTGTTTATTTATTTACGTTCTACTGTCTCTAGGAAACATCTGGTCTACGCTTCTCTCCGGGTATCAACTTTAAACTCGCCGCTCTCTATTAGAATAGTTTTACCTGGGTGGTCTTCGAAATGCTGTCGGATTCTTACGTCTGCGAGCTAGACGAACAAAGCCTGATTAAAGCGAAAGAGGAACTGAAGGAGGATCCGGGCGAACGACTAAGTGCCGTGGAATCTTTGAGGACCTGGGCAGAGCAGCAAAAATGGCTCACAACACCCAAGGGTAGGTAATCCTGTAATTCCTCAAAAGTAAATCAAAGTCTGAGCAGTAATCCTTTTTTAAATTATCCGTAAACCTCTTTATTTATTTGTCTGCTCACGTTTGTATCTCCACGTGGGAAACAAGGCAATGCAAAGAGCAGCAACACTCTCAGATTCACAAACCATCGACGACAGAAACAAATATACGTGATGGGGAGTATGTTGCTGATGTATGTAACACCAGTCTTCCACCATTCTTCTAGATACGAGATTCTTGTTGGGCTTTCTAAGGGTGAAGAAATTCAGCCAGCTGCTCGCACGGGAACGCCTGGAAAGATACTGGTCAATCCGCTCCAAGACGCCGGAATGGTTCTGCAACTTGGACAGCCATTACGAGAAATTCTTCGAGATAATCGACACGGGGTGAGAAATTGAAAACAAACTTTGTTTAGAACTCTTTTGTACTTCTATTCTCTCATTCAGAGAATACTCGACACCTCTAAATGAGAAGTTTTGCTTACTCTGCCTAGTATGGAACCACAGGGATGATACAGGTTTAGGGGAGATAACCACGCTGCCTAAAACTAATGTGCGACCGTTAGATTTGTTAAAGAACTATTTACCAGTGCGGAGCAAGTGTGTCGGGAAAGGATGGTGGCAGAGTCTCTACGGCTAAGCTCTGAAGCCAGTATTTAAAATGAACAATTTTCCCATCGGCGCGGATAATTTTAATTTTGCGTAAGAAACATCGTGAGCCGAAAATAGAGAGAAGATCTTGAAATAATGGTTAGAATATGTTTGGCAACTAAGTGTTTGTTCATTTTAATTTGTCAGTTTTTGTCACCAATGTATATTTGAGGGGATGTCGACTTATTTGGAGAAACCTGGTATATGGCTATCACAGTGGTCACATATTCAAGATTCCATGCTCTCCTTTTTCTCCACACCCAGGACCTGACAGGCCGCACTCCGTTTACATTTCCATACTTAAAATACCACTTTAAAATGTTTTTTTTTCCCCTGTTCGAAACTCAGCTTTCTGTCCGTAAGATGATGAACTATGCGTGTTGGTTACACGTTCACTTGTGTACATAACTTTATTCACTATAATAAGTATTTAAAATAGATATGTTCATAGTGTGTATACCTATATACCTATATATATATATATCGTCCTAAAGCTGTACTGCGTCATCACCATTGCTGCCATTTTTGTTCGCTAAGGCCCCTGTCTGGCGATATTTGTGAGATAATTCGATGTATAAACGGAGTAAGTCAGTTGAGTTGTAACATTTTTAAAATATACAGATTTACAAATGTTTGCCAAGAGGAGAGACGTACATAAAATACCGAAAATTAAGAAAGAAAAATAGGGAAACGTTGGCAAGTTAGGTCTCAGATTTGAAGACTGCGCCTGTTGTCTGTGTATAGAACTAATTTGTATTCTTCTTCTTCAAGGGTGTTTCTAATTATCCCAGGGCGAGACAGCCAAGGAAGGAAGTTTCTAATCAATCGAATGGGTAAGTACTTAACAGAATTTAATTATTCACTTGATTCTTTTTCCCTCTCAGTATTTGACAAAACACATGTGGATTTTAATTTTAAAAGGTCTTAGCTTCCAGTCCAGCTGCTTTTTTCTCTCTCTCTCTCTCACGCATATACAAAGTATCCCGGTAATATATTCTGTTCTTTCGATTTCCAGCGTCGGTAAACTTAAATAAGGTGAACTTTAACGCTGACGATGTTTTTCGGATGTCTATGGCGTTTTTCGATTATTTGCTGATGGACGAAAACGTTCAGGTGAATGGCATTGTGATGATGGATGATCTCACCAACTTCACCATCGCGCATCAGAGCTTCTACGGAATTGACAGGATGAAGAGAGCGATGCCCATATGGCAGGTGCGTCCGAAATCAAATAAAATTAAAGCAAGTTATATAAAACGGAGGAATACAGAATATGGCGCGCAAAGGTTAGCTACATCTCACGGAAAGCATGTGACTTTTTCATTAGACAAGAGAAGACATAGGCTTGCTTCGTTTTTTCAAATGCCATCAATAATTATTTTTCCGTAACTGTGTTAATTTTAGTAGAAATGTAGAACATTTCATTTCTAGTGCTTTAGTATGTAAATGATCTCCTTATATTAAATCGTTTTCCATGGACTCTTCCACAAACTATATAACTATATACAGTATATTAAAAGTTTTTAATTGATCTTTCTGATAAAAAGTGAATTTTTTTCTTTTATTATTATTATTATTATTATTATTATTATTATTATTATTATATTATTATTATTCCAGGAAGCTCAACCTGTACGTTACAAAGGTTTTCACCTGTTTAACCCAGGACCAATCTTTGAAGGTCTACTCATGATTCTGAGGCCGTTCATGACTGAGAAGTTCCGCAGCCGGGTAAGACATCTTCGGTAAAACTTTAGAGCATCTTTAGCCTATCCTTTCTTCTTTACCATCCACTGGAATTTGGCAGTATCAACATCATCAACAACAGCATCACCCTAACCCCGCATGCTTGGCCGGCCCCGCCTTGAGGTGCGCCGGTCATCAGGGGCTCTCAGCAAACGCTGAAGAAAATGGCTGCAGTGGGTGGTGGGGTTGTGTCATTGGAAATATGCAGTGACGAAAAGGAGAGAGGCGGGTCCCAATGGGGGCTGTGGCGGTAGGAGACCTTTGTGTGAACCCTTGATCGCCGCCACCAAAGGTGAGAAGACGCCTCTCGTGCGGTGTAAGGGGCGCAGACGTCGGACGAGTCGTCACCCCCCCCACTTTTTTACGGATGAAAGAAGACAAATTTGGAGAAGGCTGCATAGGTCACTCGATCCCTTTTGTGTGATCCACAAGTGTGGCGGAATCATGGTTTGAGGTAAACTTTTCCGGCTTAATCCGGACCCCACAATCCCTTTAGAATGTTTTTCTCGGCATCGTGTTCAATCTTATGCATCCAGCGGTGCTTCATTTGTACCCTGGTTGGGGAACGGCTACCTCGATTATGACCGTGCCCCTGTCCATGAAGAGTTCAGGGACCCCCCCCCCCACCCGGGCTGGCACAGTCTCCTGACTACTTTCTCCACCGTGTCCCTCAGCACACTTTCCAGTACTTTATGGATTCCATGCTACGTTGTGCCGTGGTTGTTATTTGGGAAAAAAAACGTGACCCCCACCCGCCATACAGTATAAGTGCTAATAAACTGCTCAGCTAGTTTACATCTTGGAAATGTTACTATCGCTGTCTACATCACCAGCAACAGCATCCTTATTTAGATCCCCATCAACATCTCCACCATTTAAATCTACCGCGTTTGGCGGTGTATAAGTCGAGGTGAAGATTTAAAGGTAAATATTTTGGCTTCAAACTTCGATTTATACACCGTCAAATATAGTACATCATCATCTACATCACATCGTCATTACCATTATCTACATATACATTATCAACACCACCAATACCGACATCACAACCACCATCTACATTTACACCTACACCTACAACTCAGTACCATCAGCATGTTCACTCCATAACCCATCCCCACGGCCAATAAGCATCTAAAACATTTTCCTGAACATCACTTAAAATGAAGAAATTGAGAAGTGTCTCGTGTTATTCCGTGTCATTTTGTGACTCCAGATCATTCCTCATGGAAAGAGCCTGGTGCCAGTGTATAAACACATTGATAAGCACATGTTCCCACTGGAATACCTTCCTGACGACTACACCGGACCCTCACCTGGTACCATAGATGATGTCAAAGGTAAACACAAACACCACGTCCGTAGTTTACAGGGTAATTAATGAGCAGTTGTGCCTGGCTTTAGCAGATAACAGTTGATTAACTGACGCACTGCGCTGGGCACTCTCCAGCAATACTCAAATGGTAAGTTACCAAATTAACTTGCCAACAGGTATTACAGAGACAGTTAGTATTATTATGTAAATATACTATTTTAAAATGCAGTGTGCACTGAAAAGCACATAAATAGCGCTAATTAAATAACTTTACAATAAAAAAAAGATTTTCTCACAATTTCTGAATATTTTATTTATTTTTTAGATGGCCAGGCCAGTACAAACAGAATATTATTCAATTACACTGAGATCAAGGGGAAATAACTCTTTTAAACAGGATTCTCTTACATCGGAATTTATCATCTTGGTGCCTTAATCAGCGATATAGAAAATATTAGACTTATTTTCTTTATGTTGTAAAAGCCAAATTTTTTTTTTGTTGTTGCAATATAAGCAAAAAGAAAAGCCTTTAATTTTTCTAGTAGCCATAATTCTATCAGAACTTAATTCGGTAGAAATGCTTTAAAAAGAAGGGGTAGTAATCGGTATTTACAAGGACTTCACATGTTAAAGTGATTTGATGTGATTATCCGAGGCAAATTAGAGTTCTGATAGTATGTGCTATAAATGCGTGGTCACTTAATATCTTTTCAGAACACATGAAACAAGAACTGTTGAGAGCTGATGTGATAGAGCACATGAAATGTCTGTCAAATCCAGCGAATGGGATTAATGAGGCGCTAAAGTCGAAAGATGACGTCACGTCTAAGGAGTCATACAGAAAGCTAGCCGTTTAATCCATGCGCACCAAAACAGCTACTGGAACTAAAACATTTCCGCTAATAATTATCTCTTATTTTTCTTATATTAAGCAGTGGGGCTCCACAACGAAGTAGATTTTTTTTTCCTTTTTAGTTTTGTTTTAAGAAAGGAGGAATTCTATAAAATAAAGTGATTTCATTTTAATTTCTTTGCATTCTAATTTAAGAGCCATATTTTTATCAATCTGAAAAGTCCAAACAGACTTTGCTGGTTATGTGCGGAGGCTGTGTTGAAGAAAAAGATGCGGAATACCGGGATAAAAGATTATGTGGTCATCGATATACATATATACCCAAAAACTTCACCGTGTCATGCTGTGACAGAACAGAACAAAAGAAACTAAGATAACAGTGAATGTGTTTTCAGTTCAGGTACCAAAAGTCAGTAATAGAGTCCATACATTCCGGAGTAGATTTTAGAAATCTCTTCCCTGCTCTATACTTTCAGTATGTACAAATGTACACTAGCTAATTTAATTTCTTATTTCAACCCTTATCATTGGTTACATAACTTATCAAAATATTAGGAGTTTAAAGAACAATAATTGAAGCATCTTCTGTCCATGGGTTATCCTTGAAAATTCATTTAATATATTTGAAATAAGATTATTAATGGCGATCGTCTACAACCAGTCCAAGTAGCCCTGCATCTTTCAATAATAAATAATACATTCCGCTCAGATATTTGCCTTTATATCAACATTATTTTAAAATGTTTATTTAAGTTTTTTTGTTTTTTTTTTAAAAAGAACGCTAATTAACTCAGAAGTATTTAACAAACAATAGCACATTTCATTCCGATTAACTTTCAATCTAACACCTGAAAGCGTTTGTTTACCTTAGAAAACAACCAAAGGTCACTGAATTAGAAAAGAATCCCTCCGATCCACCTGAGAACACCTGCCATTTAATATGTAGCGGTGCGCTGAATAAAACGAAAATTGAATGTTATTCTCGCAGCTCATTAATTGTTTGTGGAACTGGTGCCTCTTGAATTATGTGTTTTAATAAATATTTAAAAAATAAAATCAATTCGTGAACAAGGGTGTAAGATGTGAAATCCATCTTCAAATCTGCTGAAATTTAAGTTAAATTAAATTGATGGTTGAGAAAATATAGCGTGAAGTTGCAATCTTTGTTTGTTATCCCGCCCTTTCTTTCTCCCAAGTTGTGCCGCAAGGTAGAGACAAAAACCAACTTTACGATAACAACAGAGAGAAAAGAACAGCTGTAATATTAAGAAATAAAGTAGATCAATATGATTCATCTTGACTGATCATCAACCATAAATGGTCGTTGCAGAGTATCTTAATCGACTTTTTCGTTTTTACATTATTCATGTATTCTTAATTTAGAGTATGGTGAACAAGTACCGTGAAAATGAGAATTCTTACAGGTGTACAAATATAATAGCCCGAACCCTTCGTTAATGTGAAAGACGTGTACACAAAAAGAGAGTTTTTGCTTTCTAGTATATTATTATGTCGTGCATTTTTTTGCCCCTTTTCCAGATTCATTTTGTCAAAATTTTGCTTATTTTTCATTGTTACCTGTATTTTCATCTTTTGTTTGATAGAAATCATTCGGATTTGTAGGTCTCGAGCCGGCCCACACCCTACTTCTCTTCTCGGCTAAACTCTAAGTCGATTCAAACCTGTAGAGTGGCAACTGGCCATCCATCACCAACCGGCATTAACAAGTTTTTTTTCATCTTAACCAAGAACAGAAAATAATCGCGCTCCAACTGAAGAATTTACTATTCAAAAGCTCCTTTCGGTTGCAATGAAAGACTCGCTGTTCAGCTTTTGCCGAAGAATATGCTAACCTCTGTGGTAGAGGGAGGGTCACATGATGTCACATTCTCTAGCATTAAGTGGGCGGTTTTTTTTTTTTAAAAAAACGAAAATAAAACTTTTACTTTTCTAAAAATATTTCCGTTTATTTTTTTCTTTTAATTCGGTGATATTTCTAGACGCGAAGATTTGTTTCGCTTTTTGTTGTTGTTTTTTTTTCAATTTTACTAAAATAAAAAATAAAAAAAAATTTTTGACTTCAGAAGCAGGCGGTTATCTTTCCTTGAGGTTGGAAATACCGACTCTCGTAACGCCTAAAGGGGACGTAATTAAAGCTGTTTTGTCGATTTTCTGCCACCAACACACACCAAGTAACTGGCGATTCCTCGTACTGACGTCCACCACTTCCATCCCAAACGATTTCTGCCGTCTTTCAGATCTGCTGGGATCTTTTATGGGAAAGAAAACGAAACGGGTCAGGTGTTGTTTTTTTTTTTTTTTATAATCACCAGATTATTGGCGGCCGCCCCATCCTTGCTGCTGATGAGCGAGTTGGACTTCCGAACAAGGCTCTGTCGGTGGCAATAGCATCCCGTAAAGACAAGTGGCCTGTTCTCTGTCGAGTCCTCTTCGTTACTGAGAGATGTTCGTCGAGCCGACAAGCGGCCCGGTCCACCCGACACCGGGGGCCCCAAGGACCCGGGAGGTCTCTCTCACGTCGGGCACCAAGGAATTGCCGTACAGCTGTTTCACGCTATGGCGATCATCAGCGACTAGCCTCCTCCGACCCCAGCCTGGGATCGAACCCGGTACAGGAGCAACGGTCCCCTTACGGAGCTAACCCGCTACCACTTGCGCCACCGGGCCGGCTGCTGCTGCTGATGATGAGTGAAGGGCGGAGACCTCGTTCCAAGTTATCTCCGTCATCATTTCAAAAAAACCTTTTTTTTTTTTAAATATCTAATCAAAATAAACTTTCGCCCTAGAAAAAATAACTTTTCCCTTTTATTTCGAGCTGAAAATCTCTTAGTGCAAAACAGCAGCAGTTGTCAAGAATACTTATCGCCATCCTACATAAATAAAGTTACACCGCCATTTTATTATTTACCCCATCTGAATTACACGAGCAGCAAACAAAATCAAAATAATTTTGTCGTCGAAAAAACGCAACAGACAGAAATTGAAACAACTTTCTGTCAAAGTTTAGTGCTTTTGTTTTCACCCGAGGCCAAATCGCCATCTGATGCCCTTGTATAAAGCAGAGGTGCAGAAGAGGGACTAAAGTGCAGTTGTATTCCGCAGTAAGAATGAATTGTGGTCAAGTGGTTTAGAAAGTGGGACTTTTGCCCCGCCCTTAAAAAACTAGGTGGTCTTCGTAAAATCCATCACTACTACAAGGAAACAGATGTCTCCCCATTGTTTTACTATTTCGAAAATCCCAGTCGTCTTTCAGTAGAAAAGAAAATTGACCCGACCATTTTTAGCTCCCTTTCGCATCCAATCGCCAGATGGGCGGGGTGCTGGGCAAATTATTAACAGCACCATTCGTCTGTTTTCTGCCTCTGACAAACAAGGATTCCGTTGAATGTAAACAAAGTACTCCCTTCTCCACAAATGACTGCCCCCAGACAACTTCCTCTAGGGGCCTACCATCGTATAGATTTTGCTCCGGACCCAGCCCCCAGGCTCTGAAGCAGCCACTTTACCGCCGCCCTCAGGCTTAAGATTTGGTACGACAGACGGGAACAACCACCCCTCTGTTCTCGACGCGATGCTTGCTATATATCTGCGTGCTTTCGCAATTTGTTTCTTTGCATAATTTTACAGATCTACTCAAGAAATATAATTTGCTTGCACTCTGGTTGATTTGGAAGGAGAGAGAGCCTATGAAATCAACACACACACACAGAGAGAGAGCCCATGAAATCAACACACAGAGAGAGAGAGCCTATGAAATCAACACACACACAGAGAGAGAGCCCATGAAATCAACACACAGAGAGAGAGAGAGCCTATGAAATCAACACACACACAGAGAGAGAGCCTATGAAATCAACACGCACAGAGAGAGCCCATGAAATCAACACACAGAGAGAGAGAGAGCCTATGAAATCAACACACACAGAGAGAGCCTATGAAATCAACACACACACAGAGAGCCCATGAAATCAACACACACACAGAGAGAGCGCCTATGAAATCAACACACACAGAGAGAGCCCATGAAATCAACACACACAGAGAGAGCCCATGAAATCAACACACACAGAGAGAGCCCATGAAATCAACACACACACAGAGAGAGAGCCTATGAAATCAACACACACAGAGAGAGCCCATGAAATCAACACACACACAGAGAGCCCATGAAATCAACACACACACAGAGAGAGAGCCCATGAAATCAACACACAGAGAGAGAGCCCATGAAATCAACACACAGAGAGCCTATGAAATCAACACACACAGAGAGAGAGCGCTTATGAAATCAACACACAGAGAGAGAGAGCCTATGAAATCAACACACACACAGAGAGAGAGCCTATGAAATCAACACACACACAGAGAGAGCGCCTATGAAATCAACACACACACAGAGAGAGCGCCTATGAAATCAACACACACACAGAGAGAGCGCCTATGAAATCAACACACACACAGAGAGAGCGCCTATGAAATCACACACACAGAGAGAGAGAGCGCCTATGAAATCAACACACACACAGAGAGAGAGCCCATGAAATCAACACACACAGAGAGAGAGCCTATGAAATCAACACACACACAGAGAGAGAGCCTATGAAATCAACACACACACAGAGAGAGAGCCTATGAAATCAACACACACACACAGAGAGAGAGAGAGAGAGAGAGAGGCGTCTACATCCAAAGCAGTAAAAAAAGAAACAAACAATTTTACATCTATTCCATGGTTACATACCTGGTTTGCTTTGGGATCTTTACTCATCAGGCATAAAATATTAAAAGGTAGACCGAAGAGGGGGAGTAATGAAGAAGGGCGGAAAATACGTCGAGTAAAGGAAAACAGGTCCCTTTTCAGTTCAGCTGGTAAAAACCAAGACTATGCGTACACAAGCTGGAAAAGGTTTATCAGCGTTTGATCAGAATTTATTTAATAACAAAGGGGTTTCTGTTTGGGTATTATTTAAATTTGGTCGGTAAATTCCATTGTATAAAACCTCTGAACACAAGACAAATATTAGGAAAGCAAGATTCTTTCTGCTGAATAATTTTATAGAATGTATAATCGTTGGTGGTCATGATTTAGTTAAGTCACAGGGTAGCTTGTCTACCAGGGCGGAACTGTGATTATAAGAACATTACATTAATTCTCAATGTCTAACAAAAAATGTTGTTGTTTTTTTTTTAATAAGTGAATACACTGTCTGAATTCACCTGGATTATTCATTTCACTTGTGGCTCGAGTTAAGAAAGTTAGCCATTATTCTAAGTGTTTTGATACATCGCAATTTTAAAGAGCTATTCTCTATAGGCGGGTGGTGACGAGGTTCGAATCTTGGCTTGGAGCAGGGGCTGTTATAACCATGTGGTGATTTGAGTACTTTTTGAATGCAAACTCATCTGCGAGATCGAAACACTATCCGGACGGGGACAGAGAATGTGGGGGGGGGGGGGTTCCTAAGCGAAACGTTTCACTCTCTCAAGTTATTTCTTTTACAACTGGAAAAAATATTAATATTTAAAAAAAATAAATAAATAAAATAAAATAAAAATTTCTGCGCCTTAAGTTAATGGCAGCTCACTATGCCGGTTCACCGACACAAGAGGACGAAGAGCCTGATCCCCGGACAGTACCTGACACAGCCGAGTGATTTCCTTCGTTCTGTCTAGAACGGTTCTGAGACCTGGTTGAAAGGTCCGTCAAGTCACCCACAACCGTGATGCCGTCAGGGTCATCAACAGTCCGACACACCCATCTCACGATGAAACCTCTTCGGCTTGGATTTACACGAACTGAGACAAGAAATTTTAGAAAAATAAATGCTCTCAGTTTTTACAAAGATACGCTGAGTTCTGTTTTTTTATACATTTTATTTCGTGAATGAGGGTGTCATTAAAAACGTTGAGTTGATGCTTATTAGCAAACCTTGTCATTACAGAAAACACTAAACAAAAATAATAATATGTATCTCATCTTTAATGACTGCCATAAAGAACAAAATAGACTATCTCTATATTAAACTATTCTTCGTATTTAAAGGCATTAAGTAGATGCTATGTAAAGACAGTCTTTTGATTCTTTATGCCAGAGACATAGATGATTCTTTGAATTTCAACTTTAAGGAATTCTTCAATTCCTCTACTAAACTTTAAGACTTTGTTTGAATTCTTGGCTGATTCAATCAGAGAGAGAAAAACTGCATTGACAAATAGCTTACTAAAGTCAGAGCTACCTCCACAGGTAATAGAAACCTCAGAAAGTAATGTTTAATACTTACCTATTCAAGTAAGCGATGAGTGTTTTAAATAGAGACCTGATGACATAAGTTGAGAAGACTTCATATAACTGCTTCCATTGGATCAATGAATCTCAATAGTTGTTAGGACATCATTACTCTTAATGGTTCCCTCCTCTCCCCAGAGCAAGGCATTAGTGTTGTCAGTCACTGAGGTCATCAATAGAGAGCTGTTGAGGGTTTGATCCATGTCTTGCTTATCAAGCACATTAATGACCTCTGCCTATACTACTACACTTTATTCTTAGTACTCTGACACACCCAGCTATTAACATGGACCAGGATCCAGATTATTTGCTGAGGAGAAAAGCCATGACACTGGAAACTAACTATGGCTGGCAGTGTTTCTGAGAGGTGGACTGGCGAAGAAGAGTGAGAAAGTAGCACACCACCGGGCCTTCTTAATGTAAGTGAGGGGTAAATGGTTGTTGACCCATCTTTCATAAGACCTCCGGGATGTACAAACTTCTATGCCACAGCCCCCATCGCTGCTCAATCAGTCATTTGGACCATGATAGAGGTGATTTGAACGTCGGTGTTGCAGCCATCAGCATGGAAACCAAAGAGTGCAGAGCTGCTCTCATGGTAACAGATCTGAATAACAAAGGGATTTTGGATATAAAATCTCAAACAGTCCTACTCTAAAAATGACAAAAGCTAGGAGCAAAAAGAATAAACTATACAAGAGCCGAGTAACAGAACCCTCCCACTGACTGAAGTCAGAGTCATATTTATGTATAGCTCACTGGACAGTTACCTGTGCTAGAATAAACATGGCTTTAATACCTTGTTCTTTAGTGGCCTTTAAGTTACAAAACAATAGAGTAGAGTTGAGCGAGTTCTGGAACACCAAAGCTCCCCCTCTCCCCTTTGTTGTTGTTTTTTCCAGACATGTTTACATGGTACTGTAGTAGTAGGTATATGCAGGTAGTATAATACCCAGCCCTTCAGCTATTCCACCACTGCACATGCGCACCTGCCAAACAGATCGATGATCGGTAAAACACAACACTGTCAGGTCGGGGCTAAACGTGAACAGAAGAAAAAGCAACCAATAAAAAAAAAAAAACTGCTCAGGTGTCAAACAGGTATGTAATATGGGGCTATGGAAATTATATAAAGCTCAATTATTTACCAGTCTGTCAAAAAGGATGGTCAGGAGGATCAGTGGATTAGTCTTTACAGATGCATACATCACCCTGCAAGTCTAATGGACTACACAGGTCTACTGACGATTGTGTTCGCTATTGTTCAAGTTTTCTATTTAGTTAATTAGGGGGGAGATCCCACAGTTTAATCAGGGGGCAGTAGAATGAATTCATTGTTTTGCACTTTTCACTTTCGTATATTTCCACTTCTGGCTAATATCATTTTAGACCAACCACCCTTCCTTGTTTTGTCTGTTATTTTAACTCTTCTTTTCAGATGAACACATCTCAGAAGTTTCCATGGAACAGAAGCCCCTTCTCTCTTTTCCTCTCTCTTTCTCTATCTTTTTTCTTCTCTCCTTAATTATTTCTTGACTTTACAGACTTTTTCTTCTCTAGAAGACCTGTAGGAACAGCTTTTAATGACCATTTCAAGAATCCTTCTTGACTTCATTAATTTATTCATAATTTCACTTATAACCTTAATTTACTTTGAACTTCTAATAATGACTTCTTTGAACTTCTAATAATAATTTCTTCATTAAAAATAACCCCACCCCTCCCCTTATCAGTGTAAGCCTCTATTTATTTGTAATGTACTCCTTCCCAAATAACTTCCCTAATGGACTAACCATGATTCTTTCTTCGTTCCTAAATCCCACCCTTACAGTCCAAACACCTTAAGGATTTATAATCAAGAAAGTGGTGTGGAATGGGGCACTGGCCGCTGCGGCTGGGTTACTTCCTGGCTTGACCACCAGCCAGGGAACCTTTGGTCCCCCTATGAGGGATGATCAAAAGATCAATTGATCCTTTTCCAAATAACCAACATGGGAATCTCCGATCCCCCAACGTGAGAGGACTGAACTCCAAGGGTCAGGAAACGGAGGGAGAACATGTCTTCATCCATCACTACACACAAAATAAAAATAGAATCCACCCCATCCCTATACTCCTATTGGACATATTAAAAATAAACAGTGGCCCAAACTTTCCCTCTCAGTTCAAGGATATACAGAGGAGAAAACTCTGTTCCAGAGAGTTCAGCCTGGAGAAACCTACCCCTCCTGCCATGCAATATGAAGGAGTTGGGAAGCCCGCTGCTCTCACTAGGTTGAGGTACAAACATACAATACACAGGTCGAAATAGGGCCTCACTTATAAACAGCTGTGGCGGCCTGTCGTGGAACCGACCCGGCTCCCAAACACACAAATGCAACCTTACACACACACATATCCCCCCAAAAAAGATTTAAACACAAATATAATAAAAAATATTTAAAAAAAACTTCTGAAACATGCCTGATGTAAACTAAAGAAAGCTCTAGCAAGCATAAAGCTGGGCAAGGGTTGGGTAATACTTGCCAGAAATCTGGCCCAAGAAAGATAGTGTTTAAATGTGAGAAAAAACAAAAATGGAGAAAAGAGGGCCTGGATGCTCGTGAAGCAATGATGTCATTTGTTTTGGAAGAAATGCACACCGAACCACTGTACAGGAAACAAAGGAGAAGAGCTCGGTCAGTTGTGAATGTAACTCTACTAAGAGGAATGAAAAAGAAAATTGGATACATCTAGCAAAAAAAGAATTATTGTTATAAGTACATACATGCTCTGTCAGTTTTCCCATTTTACTCTGGCTCCTCATTTTAAAAGATATCAGAGCTAGAAAGTCAGCCAGAGCTTCTCTTTCTTGTTGTCTCCACCAATAATAACAATATCGGTTGTGTGTGACTGTTTTGAACTGTAGGTAAATATTCTTTGTGATACTTAAATCACTGGAAGAAAACCCAATTTACTACATTGGTTCAGCTGCCACTTCATTTTAGTTGCATGCACAAAATGGAGGTAGTTTATTGTTAAAATAGTTTATGCAATAGTAAATCGTGTTAAAATTTACAGAATATCCATTTCCTCAGCAATTCTAGACCACCTCTTGATTTTCTAATTTTCACCTAACATAAAAATTTTCCAAGAAATTTTGTAACAAACTGTAGACAGTTTTTTTAATTTATTTTTAGAAACTGTCTGTCTGCATCAAAGTTTTTTTTGTTTTTTTCTACAAGAAAACTACTTTTTATTAACTCTTTTCCTGCCAAAGTTGGAGATCGCCAATCTAATGTGGTTTTTGTGACACTCAATAGATGGCTGGTCAGTAGCACCAGATATTAGTTTAAGCATTGGCAAATGCCCTTGGGAGAATTCCAAATCATTTGTCAATGGAAGAGTGAATTTGGAAATGTCAAAAACTTTGGCAGGGAAAGAGTTAACCAATGTTCTTTTGTGATGGCCTGATACACTACTGATAAAAATCAACTGTTTTTTCTTTTTTCTTATTAAAGAAAAGATCCTACAACATATATTTTGCTTTCGTTAAAAATATTTTCCTTTCTAAACAAACTCAAAAGACCAGAATATTTTTTTCTCTTACAATGGTGACCAAAATTATTACACCCTCTTATTTTAATGAAATAATGAGTGCCCATTATATGCTACGATGTAAAAGTGCATTTTCGACATAATAGAGCTAATTAAGCATTAAATGTAGTCATTTATTATAGAAATGTCTACAGAGTAATTAAATAGTAAACTTTAATAAATGCTCACTTCCCAGTATTATTTTGACTTCCACTATATATAAAGTAATAAAAAATTTAAATGGTGCAAAAGTTGTATATGAAGATTTTCCCCTGGGTAACTGGTTTTCATATAAGAAAATATATACTAAGTTCAAAAGGTGATTATTTAATGATTTAACTAATATGTGACATACCTATTTCCTCCAATAGTAGATCAACCCTTCCTGTCAAATAGTAGATCTGGGTTTCTTGCACTGTACTATCACAAAACTTTTGATTACACAGGTACCTAACAGGTGAAGTCTGCAGAAGAGTGACAAAAAGGAAAAATCAAGTGAAAAGCAGAAAGTTGGAAATTCAGGTTTTATAATTCAATAAACTTGGAATGAACCAAAGTGATATTTTTGATAAATGTGCAAACAGCAGTGAAAGTACAGATGAAAGCAATGATGCATAATTTACAAATTTTGTGTCTATATTTTAAAAAAATTAGGCACTAATAATTTTAAAAAATGGAAGCAATCAAATATTTCCAGAAAACAAATAACAAATTTGGCTGCCAGTTGCAACTGACTAATAGACATACCTTACAACATTGAAAAAAAAATTTTTTGACTGGCAACATTACAAATTGGTAGCCATACTCATTTGCCAAATTCTCTAAGAGGAGGAGCTATAGGGAGGATAAAGGCTTGGCAGTCAGACCCAGGAGGTGAAATGGCTAAATGTGAACAGAAGCATATCTTCTTGGGTATGAAGATAATTTCAAATGCATGGAAATAGTCTTAAAACTAGCTAGTTCAAGGTCAACTATGGATCACAACCTCAGCAATGATTACTACATCACCTTTGGCTTGGAAAAGCAAAACTTCAATACTGACCCAACTTGCTTCTTCTGATCTTTGTGGCCCCCCACTATATACAGAAAGCTACATGAGAGAGGATTCTGAGAGACAACCTATGGTATTATTCCCTTGATCTGCTGTTACAAACAGGAGCAATTGAATTGGTGCCACGAACATGTCACTTTGACACCACAACTGGAGCCATCTCTTCTTTACTGATGAATCAAGATTTAATCTTCAACATGACCTGCTGTGTACTCAACCAGAGAAAACGCAAAATATGTATGCAACCAGTACAAATCATCAAAAAGGGATCACATAACAGTGGTGTGATTATCTGAGCAAGAATTTCGTTGGGTGGACATATAGACCTGCATATTTCAGGGAAGTTCCCTCACTGCAATAAGATATATGGACAAAATTCTGGATCCCTATCAAACCATAAACAGGTGCAATTGGGAATAACCTCACTTTAATGGAAGATAATGCTCATCCCCATAGAGCACATATAATCGACTGATATCTTTAAGACCAAACTATTACCTGTATGATATGGCCAGCATTTCCCTTTGAACTAAATCCTATTAAGAATGTTTAGGGATGCTCTAAGATGATGTTACCTCCGTCCAAAAACTGCAAACTTCTCTAAGACAATGAAATTTATTGCCCACTACTTTTCTACTTTTGATGATAGGATCATAACCAGTATGCAAAGCCAATATGTGACGTGTATTGCCATCAGTTTACATTCTTTGTTAGAATTTTCAGTTTCTTAATTTGGTGCTGCTTGTTTCCCTTTTCACCTCTAAGTAGTTACATGAAGAGTTCACATTGATCATTTGGTAAATAAAAATTGCATCACTTAAAAATTTTTTTTTTTTTTTGTTGCTAAACTTTCAGAAACCAGAATAAAAGGGAAACTGATGCATACTTTTCTATCGATTCATGTTATTTCATTCGAATTTTAATTTTTTTACTTCATATCAGATAATACACATTGCAATGAAAGATTTTTGTTTACACATATTCTTGGATAGTTTATACTAGAGTTAGTTTTCCAAGTGCAACACTATTTATTGACTCTTTTTTTTTTAGAAACAAATGCAATACAAATGTTTCACAATTGGTAGATAAAGTTTAGTAGGCATGATAAAATAAAAACTTTAGTTCTGTTGCTAAGCATACAACAGCTGAGAATTGAATAAAGTCAGGTGGTGTAAGGTGTCCACAAAATCCTGTTATCCCCATATTTTTCTTCTCCGAGAATGCACTTACCAACAACTTGTTGTATAGTGATGCCAACACATGTAGATGCCCAGACGCTCACAGAAAAGGAAGATATGTCACCATCTTTGACCATGCTAATGCATTTCTGACAGTCTATTTCAGCTCCTCTGTTTGGCAACTCGTTCTTTCAAAAACTCCAAGAGATTTGTCGCATGCGGAGAGATCAAGACTTAACGATGACCACTCAATGGAACCAGGTAAGTGAGGAAATCCACAACCAATCCTGCAGTCCACAAAGGCTTCCTTTTCACAGATAATGAACCCGTGGAATAAACTACGTCTGCAGCATATTCGGATACATCACTTGGTTCATTACGCCATGTTTATTGTCCATGATGGTCCGTCCACATCATTACGTGTGGAGAATTGTTCTCCTTAGACCAAAAAAGCCTGTCTCTTGCGCGACTGCTTAAAAAAAAAAAAAAAAAAAAAAAAATGGCAGCACATTCGTCATCGAAAATCATCTTCCCACGACTGGGTATCGTAGAGAAACCTGAAGCAGTCTCGCTCAAGCATCCCGTCTCCGATTCATGCCTCTGTCTGTCAAAGCCCTGACAAATATTGGAGGGTAGAGACGGATGCGTTCTCAGATCACACCTTCTTATGCTTGTGCAAGGTTGACCTTGGGATACCAAGTTCCGCAGAGCGCTTGCAGGTAGATTTCTTAGGTGACTTCTCAGCACACTGTTCATTTCTGGTGGAAGTCTACACCATACAGTCTCTCCCCCCCCCCATCTTAACAGTTATCTTGGGGGGAGTCGCTTTTTGAAACGGTTCCTGAAGATCTCGACGCTCACCACCCACCCATCGTCGCCCTGGCCGTTCATAGACCAAAGTACTGATGGTGTAATTACTTGTATCACCATTGTTACACTTTGTCCGTCTTAAAAACGAAAATAAAATTCACTGTATGAGGGAAAAAATAAACGATAACAGAGGTAACAGGGAATTTGTAAACAAGCCATACATTACCTACTAATGCATATATATATATATATATAAAAATTTAGTAACTTATCTTTAACCGCAGTTAATTATTTTAGCATTAAAATAGTAATCATATTTTAACACGTATAAATATAATTCAAAATTTTTTAAAACATTGAAAATTATTTTATGTCACAAAAAAAAAAAAAAAAAATACGAAAATTAATTTTTTTTTTTTTTAAATACTCGGCATTTCCTTCGAGCGTAGACGCATGCGCCGACCGCCACTTCCTGTTGGGCAGGTAAATGGTTGCTTGTTTGCTTGTTGATCCGGTAATTAGATCGCCCTGGTTTCTCCGTCTTTTTTTGGCCATCTGAGGAAAGGCTTCGTTGGATAACGAACTTTCGGTCTTTCTTGAATCGAAAACCGAATTATTGTCGGGGCTTGCGCGATGCTTCTGCCGATATTTCGCTAACAGATGGTGCGTAGCCGCCCATACCCCGGCTGGTCGTTCGTCAGCGAACATCGGACCGGATTAATGTTATTAGATAGACTGGCCGCCGCCCCACCACCACCTCCTCTTGTTTTTTTTTTTTTTTTCTTTTAAAAAAATAAAACTACTTCCTTTTTAATTCGGTTAACTTAAATTAAGCTAAAAGCTAAGGAAAAGTCTAAAACCAAAGGTTGGTGCTGAATTTGATTACCGTTAGCTGACCGAACGTTTTACCATTTCTGTGGGAAGCAGCACTCGAAACCGGGAAACCCAGACATGTGTGCAGCTCCTCATCGATGCCTGCCTTGCGCATCCATGACTAGGTCGGCGAATCACGAGTGGCAGGGGACACCACGCATGCTGAATATTCCTCCGGCGCGGGGCATTTGTTAAAGGTCCCCACTGGAGCCCCTTCGTGGGTGGAACCTTCGATTACTTTCCCAGAATGTTGCTGCTCCCTACCAACGTTATACCAAACGAGCCTGTAGTACATTAAATTGCATATAGCATCTATGAGATTTAGAAGGTGCTAGCTTGGATATAAGTATTTGTTACATTTTAGTCTGGAATGAATGCTAAACGTTTTGCATTTTCATATTGGCAGCCATGGGTCGTGTTATCAGATCTCAACGTAAAGGTGCTGGGAGTGTTTTCAGGTCTCACACCAAGCACAGAAAAGGGATGCCAAAACTAAGGCATATTGATTATGCTGAAAGACATGGATACATAAAGGGAGTGGTCAAGGTGAGGTGCTTTTTTGATAAACTTGCTACCATTTTTAACATTTTCTTTATTAACTACTTAATGATGATTGTACATTTTTAAGATAATTTTGTTTTCTCAAAAATTACAGTATGCTGTTAAGTGAAATTGGGGTATTATTTGCCCTGCTGGCCTTGTTAAATTATTTTGGTAATGCACTGGATTTTGAATAATAATACAATTTGAATTACTGTTAAGTAGTGAATGTCTTTGTATGCTACAACTTTAGTTTTGTGGCTTGTAAAAGTGAAAATATAAGATAGTTGCATGAAGAAGTGTAAAACTGCTTAAAAGTCATTACAAATAATATATATTACTATTATTTTTTGTTGATAACAGGCAAATTTGAAGTCAGATTTGAAATACTTGTAATCTCAAAACAAATTTTGGTATACTGAGTAAGTTTTTTAAGGTTTAAAATGTCAAGAAAGCCACTTAAGCAAAAAAAAATGTGTGGACAGTAACAGAATTTTATTGTGCATCAGAAAAGCAGCAAACACATTTTGACTTGCATTATAATAGGTCTTACCTCTTTACGTCATTTTCATTTGCTCTGTGCCAACACTTAGTACTGCATTGTTGTTTTCTGGATAATGTGCATCTTTCATTTTAGTATTATAAGCAGTTTATTTGTATTCTCTGGCTAAGAAGGTGTGGCTCAGGGCATCATGTCCTTAGCCTTCCACTTGGGGTAACCAGCTGAGTGCCACGCCTTTTGGATGTGGTCACTTGGGATTGGCCCTGGAGGGCAGGAATGCTTTTTGCCCTTGGCCTACCTGTCTGGCTGGAAAGGTTAGGCATGTCAGGACCGATTTTTGGGCCTGACGTGCTGAGGCCTTTTTTCCCAAGATAGGTTTTTGGCTGAGGAAGCGATCCTTCCTAATTGGAGTTTTCTCCAACTGAATCTTATGCTTCTACAAACATGGGACGCTTCAGCGCCTCAACCTGGCCATTTTGGCCTGCACCAGGAGCTTGCTCCACTAGAGGTTTCAGCCTCTCCCAAACTCTTCTCTTCGGAGATACACACACATACACGAATTTTACACTTACACATACACGCATTAAACCACAAAAAATAAAAAGATCAGGGTAGAATTCCAGGGTATTGGGGTTCCGACCAGGTGCTGTGCCCTTTTTTTGAGCGTGGTCATCAGGAGTCTGCCCTGGTGGGCCGAGGCACCAGTGCATCAAATATCTCCGCTACTGACAAGACCTCTGCTCGCAAGGATGAAGATGAGGGACACTTTTTGCCCTGTGCCCACTATCTGGCTAGGAAGATTATGCATCTCAGGACCAATTTTCAGACTTAAGGTGCTGTGGCTTTTTCCTTAAGAGGTTTTTTGGCTGGGGAAGTGATCGCTCTAACAGTTTTCGCTCCACTAGAGGTTTCAACCTCACCCAACTCCTCTTCAGAGATATACACACAGACATGTACTTTACACTGAACCACACATAGCAAACACCTCCAAAGAAAAGGAAAAAAAGAACAGGGTGCACTCTAATGTATTCATTCCACTGCTGCTTTCTTTCCATAGACATTAGGGTTTTGTTAGATTGGCATTGCTGATTCAATGAGCCCAACTGCCTGGGGGAAGTTACCAGCATAGTTCTCAGCCTTGAGTTATAGATCATAAGATTGTCTTTGGGCAACCACTTGGGGCTTATGCCCCACCTCATTTTGTAATCTCGCCCCCTGCAAAATGAATTAGGCACACATACCCCAAAATTAATTTATGCACACCAACACAAAAAAAACTTCAAACTTGGCTACTTTTTATGAGGGCTAAATGCTTGGTTATATGTATACCTTAATATTACTGGATATCTACATAGAAAAAAACATTCTTATGAGCATCCATGCTTTTAATTAGTGAACTGTACATCTTTCTGTTTTTGTTGCTGTGTGGGAGAGATACCTGTGACAGTTTATGTTGCTGGGTTTTCACATCACAAACATTTTAGCATAATGCATTACTAATGCTCCAGTTTCCGTTAGTGAGTAACTTGTATGCTTCCTTTTTATATGATTCAGTTGAAAGTTGCTCAAATGTGTGCTGCTTCAAAGTTGATGTCAATTACTGGCATTTAGCTTGTACTGGTCATTTACCTCAGCAATTAGTTTGAGATTATTAACGCATTTTTCTCATTGCATTATCATTCAGAGCAAATGGTCTGTTGGCAGAAGGAAGTTACTGAAGCATTTCACTTCATGATACTTGTGCTGTTGTAGGAATTGGTTTATGCCAATTATGGCACTGCTGTAAATGAAATTGTTAAATTTTATTGACAAGAATGGGGGGGTGTTGATTTTAGTATCATCTGTTAATTAGTCTAAATGCGAGTTACAATCATTCAACCATAAGCAAACTAAATTTCTTTCTTAGTTTGGTTCGTGATGATTTTTAATGAAGAGTTTTTTGTTGTTGTTTTTTCTTATTTGGGTTTATTTTAGAATCTGTGTATACTCAAGTATTTTTCATGGGCAAAATATTGAATTTTTCCGACTATTATAAAATAAGTGGTGTGTTTTTTTTTGTTCTAGGACATAATACACGATCCTGGCCGTGGTGCTCCATTAGCTAAAGTGCAGTTCAGAGACCCGTATCGATACAGACGGCGAATAGAGACCTTTATCGCTGCTGAGGGGATGTACACGGGCCAGTTTCTCTACTGCGGTAGAAAAGGTCAGTCTGTCGCTGTGGAGTTGTTGGCTTGTTAAAGTACTGTGCTTGTCGAATCAGATTGCCGGTTTTCTTTAGGAGCAACTCAGAAATTTGTTTCTTTGATGCAGTGGTGATTTATCTTCACTTTGGCCTGAATAGTGTTAACACCTGGGCATTTGGATGATTTCCACTTTAAATGGGTAAAGTTGGTCGACTTTCTGCATTTTTGCAGTGCTTTGGTTGAGGGACCTGGGTTGTCTGAAGCTCATCATTTGGTTCTTAAGCCTGTGCAGTTATCAGTTTTGTTTCCTTTTTCCTATACTGTAACTTAGATTTTATGAGAAACAAATTGTATTGTTTGAAACTGCTCTGCCATTAAACTGTATGGGTTTTAAAATGAAACAACTGATAGGAAATATGAATGTAGTAAATTTTACCACAAATAAAAACACTGATGATAAACAAACTGAAAAAATATCTTTGCATTAATATTTAAATTACAGTAAATGCATTTAGTTTTTAAAACGTTGTTAATGAAGGCTACTTGTGCATAGAGTAGACTGAAATTTAGCCTGTGAACATGACTTTTCTGAGGGGGGGGTGCTTGTCTTTGAGAATGTTAAGTTTTCACAAGATCTGGTATAATAGAATTGTTACTGATAAGTTTTCTAAACTTCCAAAAATTGCTTGGTAATTTATTAACAAATGCTGCTTGGAAAATATAACTTATAGTATTTATCACATTCAAACAGATCATAACAAGTATGAATTAAAATAATAGTTTCATTTAAGAAATATATATATATATATCATTAGTAAGATTTTATTTATTCTTTATGCACAGTAGACTTGAAAGCTGTTTAACATCACAGTGGCAACTAGTTGTGTATGATATAAAAACCTTTGTTGATGGCTTTCAAGTGGCCTTCAAGGCTGACTGTTGAAAAATTGAAATCCGATTACTTCTAACTGAATGAGCACCATGAAGCTTGAAAGGTAGCATTGTTGGCCTTTGAGGCCATGCTCTGGTACCATTGAATCTTACCTTTGATCCTGAAGTACTTCATTATAATTTGAGGCTGTTGGGTTGCCTATTTTGAATGAGTGAAGTGTAATCTTATAAGGCTTTTGAAAAGCAGGGTTTTTTGCGGCCTCAAAAACAGCTCTCAAGCTCACCCAGATTCTGAAGTACCTACACCCAAAATCTCAGGTCCTCTAGTGCTACAATTTAGGTGTGAAAAAGTAATAAACAAATACACAAACATTTGAGAATGTATTAGATTGTCATTCCTTTCCTCCCCAACCTGTGTTAAAACAAGATATTTAAGGTTGAAAACAAAACTGGAATTTTGTATATCATTTCTTTTAAACTAGCTTCCCTTCAGGTGGGTAATATCTTGCCAGTTGGGATCATGCCTGAGGGGACCATCATCTGTTGCTTAGAAGAAAAGACTGGTGATCGTGGACGACTATCCAGGGCCTCTGGAAACTATGCTACTGTTATCTCACACAACCTGGATGCAAAGAAGTCTCGTATAAAGTTGCCCTCTGGCACCAAGAAAATTGTACCTTCAAGCAACAGGGCTATGGTTGGTAAGTAATTTACTTCAAGGGTTTGCAATCTTGAAAAGTTCTTTAATTTTTTCATCTATTAATTTTCCAGAACAAAATGGGAAAACTGATAAAACAATCAAATGAAATGAAATAGTGGCAAAGTAAATAGAAATGTAGTACATGCTTATGACCTTGCTTCTATATCATAGTTATGCAGAAGGATCTTCATGTGCAACTTTCTGTAAGGTTAATTTCATTCATTTGCAATTGCATAGCAGTTATTCTTTAGTCTACTTCCTGTAGTCTGGTACCTGGGAAATTACCCATGTGTGGAAGATAGGTGTGGAACACCAGAAACAATGGTCAGTATGAAAGTATTTGGTGTACTCTGACTTAACCAATCTAGCAGAAGTTCTTACCATGGCTCCTTGTTTTTAGATGTGAGGAAAAAATGAACATAGTATCAGCAATATAGTATAGTAAACCACTTTCAAAAAATTAAATTGTTTAAATGCCAGGTAAATGCCTTCATTTGAAAGTGGCTGAGTCAGCCTGAGTTTTACTTTGTCAGAACTTAAAGGAGACAGGCTTGTTTATTCATTGGAGTTTATTATAATTCTAATGAAGATTAAAAGTATTTTTATGGTCTGGTTGTTAAATATTCTAGAGATGCAATGTACAAATAGTTACGAGACAAATTTGGCATGCTGAAACATTTCTTGTATGTATAGTGGAAGGGACTGGAATTTTAGCACAATGTTTTAATTACAATACATTGTAATTTATTTTATGCAGGATGGATTTAAAAGTTAATTAATGATTTTATATCTTATATTTTTGTGGCCCATGAAAAGTTGTTGAATTTTGTCAGCTGACTGTACAAACCTTATTTCGGATTTTAGTTTTCCTTGCTACAAATTTTAATACTACTAAACTGTTATTAGTTTACTTTGTTTTTTAGTTGAAAAAATAGGTTGGTTGGTTTGTTTCACTTTAATCTGATTCTAAAAAGAGAAAATTAGCAAATACACTTGGATCTTTTAATATTTTTTTAACTTGATAAGCTGTTCATAAAGTTGGATACTAACTAGAGCGTTAACACCTGGATGTATCTGTTACTTTTATCAAGTTTTGAGGTCTCTTGTCTAATAATTTTAGTTTTCATTTTTAGAAATTGTTTACTAATATGGTGTTGGAAAAAGCCTAAAATATTTTTTTTCCAAATTGTGGATCAAACAAATTGATGACAGTGACAGCTTAATCATTCTGTAAATGAAGAAATTGATAATTTAGTTTTTCAGTCTCATGTAATCAGTCAGTAGTGGTAATGTGAATATTTTCTTTTCCTAAATTTTGGACTCAAACAAATTTCAACTTTTTGTTTTCTGCATACATATAATTAGGTGTTTCTACTTAATTTTTACACTATGATTTCAATGGTACCATCCATTTTTCTCTAGCACATCTAGATCTTTTGTTATTGCAAGTTAAGTAATTCAGAGGATAAATACCTCAAAGGTTTTCATAATATGTCCCACTCAGTAAAAGTCAAGATTTTTATACTACTATTCAGTGAGAAACTTTTCGTACATTGTCATGAATGGTTCGATCACTTCCGGCATCAGCTTATTCAGAGGCTTTCTTCTTCTGTTTGAAATGTGTTGTACTACGTGAGTGTCTCTTGTAGCTTGCACTTGATTCTCTCTGAAGAAACCAACAAAAATCTCCAATCATAGCTGAATTACATCTGCCCTGATATCGCTGCTCCATGTAGGAAATTTCTTGATGAAAACGTTCTCAGTGTTCATCACTAACACTTCCCATATTTTGGGGAAAGAAGTCCAAGTGTGAATATAAAAAATGCATTTTAAGTGACATACGGTGACCAGCTCTATATAGTTTTCTCTCTTTATTGCCTAAGAAACCAGTGACAACTGCTTTGAAAGATTACCAAGCATTAAGTTCCAATTCAGTCATCTGCTTCTCAAACTCTGGATCATTAAGAGTTTTCTGATTTGAAACCCAATGAAAATCCCTTCTTTCAGTTTGGCATCACTCAGTTTTGGAAATTTTGTTCTGAGGTACTTAAACCCATCATCTTCCTTGTTCATGGCCTTCACAAAATTCTTCATTAGACCTAATTTGATGTGCAGTGGTGGTAGAAGAATTTTTTCAGGAGCTAGCAATGGTTGATGCATTACACTGCTTTCACCAGGTACATATCTTTTTCTTCTTGGCCATTCTTTCTTTTGGTAATGCTACTGAGTGGCTCTGCTATCCCACAGACAAAGGAAGCAGCAATACTTTATAAAACCACTTTGTATTCCAGTAAGTAAGCCAATCACTTTTAAATCCCCACATATGCTCCAATTGTGTTCACTGTATTTGATGGCATTGAGTATAGTTTCCATGGGTTTGTATGGCTCTTTCATTCCAGTTGCATGGGCCACTGGGACAGATGGATTAATATTGCCATTGTGCAGCAAAACTGCCTTGAGACTGAGCTTTGAAGAATCAATAAACAGTCGCCACTCATCCAGATTATAATAATAACCCAGTTCATTCATCAAACCATTGATATCTGTACAATAGCAAAGATTATCCTTGGTTTCAAAAAAGCTGGCCAGTTTTCATTGCAATTCCTGTAAACTGAAATCAATGTGCCACCAGGTGCCAAAAAGTTTCATTGCCACAGCCTTGAACCAAGAAATTCTGAATTATCCTTGGTTAGTTTTAGATCATGAATCAAGTCATTGAGTTCAGATTGTGTTATCAAACGTGGGTCATTCTCCTTGTCAAGGTTGTAATCACTGTCAGATAACCACTTCCTGTTTTCTTGTTCTGAATTACTGCCAACTTCAAGAAGATCTTCATAGTTAGGAGGTAGTATTGGAATGGGTAGCTCATCACTGTGAGGAACAGGCTTTATAACAGAGTGAATGTCAGGGTATTTATTTTGTGCTTGTTCTTTGTTGAATACCCAGATATCTTTGTCATACAAAAGTAACAGTCTGTTGAGTGATACTTAGGTTCTCTCCAAACCATTGGAATTGCAATGGGCATTTTTCCAGTGCCTTTCATCCATTTTGTGAGACCAGAATAGCAAGTATTGCAATTTATATGAGGCGCCCAACTTTTGTCCTGGTCTCCAAGCTTGACTTTGAAGTAAGAATGCTATGCAACTTTGACTAGATCTATAATTCTCCTCTGCTGTGATTTTTTTGTAAATTTGCCGCAAACATAACAAAAACTATTTGAATTATTCGCACAACCTCATCTGGATGCCATGGTAAGGGGCAAAGAATCTGTCATGTGGTAGGTACTGACTAGTTTATTGTCCTCAATTATTTTGTAAATACACATTCATTTGACAAGCCCCTTACATCCAAGTTGATATCAACATATTTTGCCTTGATTAGACCTGAAAAACTGGTCTCTTACATCTGATGTCCCAGGTCGACTAGTCCAGAACTGGGCCAATTCATCCTGCCATCTGTTCACCAAATTTCAGCTCCATCAATTCACTCCTTGAATTTCTACAGCTGTTTGAACTCAGATGCCTACATACATATCACAATAACAAAAAATCTAGATGTGTACAGTGTTTTAAGGTGCATTTTTGAACTCAGCACCTATGATTTGACCAAAATCACCTATTTTTGTTTATGCAGAAAATTTTGTGTTGCACAGTGTAATATTTAATTCTTTTTGTAGTTTGTTTATAAGTTAACTATCTGGCATACATACAAATCCAATTTGGAAAAATTGGTGGAAATAACTTTCTTTCATAAGAATGTTTCACCTGATTCTTATCATTATTTAATGTCTTAAATTAAAAAAAATATTGCTTTCATTTTATTGTGCATACTGTTGGTTTGAAGCTTTGACTTTGGCCTCCTTTGCAGGAATTGTAGCTGGAGGAGGGCGTATTGACAAACCTCTCCTGAAGGCGGGCAATGCGTATTTCAAATTTAAAGTAAAAAGAAACTGTTGGCCTAAAGTTCGTGGAGTTGCTATGAACGTAAGTATTTTCTATTTGAAACCTGGTAACACTACCAGGATGATTGTTAAAGCATTAAATTAGTATGTTCATAAAATAATTAATGTTGAACCATTAGGTAGAATAGTAAATTTTTTATATCAAAAGTACAGTTCAGCTGTTAGTGTGTTCAAATGCACTTCCTGTCTCGGTGTTTTCTGGTTAAGGTATCCACCTAATTTAAAGATACCATATTTTGTTTTAATTCTACATGGCAGCGTTTATAGGGAAATATTTGTATGTAGGTATTCAAGAATTTAAACAGCTAAATATCTGGGAGAAAATCCATCACATTGATAGAGAAATGGCCACTATATAAAAAATTTGTTTGGTGAATAGTTTGGATTTAAAATTAGTATTTAGATATTTTTAATGAAAATATATTTATACTTCATGGGATTAATCATAATTTGTACTGTTGTTTTTGTCTCATCCATTTTGTATTTTCAGTTAATGAATTTTTTAAAATATCTTTTTAATATTTAGCCTGTTGAACATCCTCATGGTGGTGGTAACCATCAGCACATTGGTAAAGCTTCTACAGTAAGAAGGGATACATCTGCAGGTAGAAAGGTATGTACGTGTACATAGTTTTAAAATTTAGTAGACAAATTACCCAAGACTGGATAATGTGGTTTTTAAACCATCATTTAGCAGTTTGCATGAACTCTTCACGCAAGGCTGCTCAGATGGGGTTTTGTCTGTGTTGCATAAATGCTTTTGCGGGTTCATGCAAAATTTTATTTTTCTCCAGTAAGCCTTGGTACAAAGGTAAAAGTTTTCCAATCTGTATATATCCATTTCTCAGTTTGTGAAAGTAGTAAAATTTTAAGAGACTGTTGACTTAAATACCTGTAGTCAGCAGATGAGCCCCCGCCCTTCGCAGCTTGTAGGTGCTCCCACTAAAAGGCCTGCTCTGGTGCCAGGGCTGGCTGAACTGGAATGTTATATGCTGACAGGTTGTGTCTGAGGTGACGTGAAAGTTGTCATCTTCCTCCCCAAGGGGTGAGTGGGTGCAGTCAGATATGCTGAAGGCTGAAAGGTTTTGTCAAGAAGGCAGTAGGGCCCTGACAGTCTCCAGTGAAAGTTGTATCATTCGCCTTCTCATTTCCACCTCATACTGGGTGATTTTTTTTTTCATATTCTTCTGTTAACCTGTTAGCTCTATATGCCATCTGTGCACATTATGAACATTTGGATTACCTGAGCTGTGTCCTTATTCACTCTATTTGTAACTGCTTTTTCTTTTCTCCGAGGTTTTATTGTAATTGTGTCCATTTGATGATATTTTGTAAATATTGAAAATTAATGATACTGCTACATTTCAAAGATGGAGTAATGTGTAGAATCATTTCATAAAAACGCCAAATACTGTTCGATGCAAATTATGCAGAACTGAACTCCAGATATACAAACAGCACTGGAACAGTAGTGAAGCATCACTCTAGAAGAGGATAAAAAACAAACAACACACTTTGCGCTTGTATCTGAAAACCGCATGAAGTTATAACCCAACGTGCTGAGAAATTAACAATTGCTCTGTAGAATGATGGTAGCAGATATGCTGTCTGTAAGTTTTGTTGAGGGAACAGGTTTTTGTACACACGAATTTTTTAGAACCTGAATACCATGTTCTTGTGAGGCAGACTGATCTCCCAGCCAGCTAGAAAGATGCTATGAAGATAGCTTGAAATCTCTGTACAAAAAAATTAAAAACACCAACAAAAGTTGATATAACAACAGACTGATGGACATCATTGAATACAGAAAGCTACACGACTGTAACCTGTCAATATTTTGATTGAGAGCTTCAAACTGAAAAAACAAAGGAAAGGCACATCGCAGCAAACTTGGTCATAAAATTACATCTAACAGTGAGAAAATGGGATATTACACTTGCTAACATGGTAAGATATATATCATGGCAATCAGTCAGTTTTGCACATACTTTGCAGTAGGCTATAAATGATGGATTTTCATCAAGTGGCATTGATCATGCAGCTAAAGCTGCAAGTAAAGTGGTTGCTCACTTTCACCACAGCACAATAGCTGCAAAAGCACTTAAAAGAAAGCAAATAAAACTTAATGTAGTGCAACATCGTCTTATACAGTCATTTAAAACTTGTTGGAATTCAGTTTACAATATATTTGAGAGACTGAGTGAGCAAGAGTAACAAAACAATCTGATTCTCAAGCACTATTTGCAAGGTGAGCATTGAGAATTAATTGAAGACATTCTTCTACCACTAATCTCAACTTTGAAGTGTGTAACAACAACTATATCTGCAGAAAACTCAGTTTTGTTATCACGTGTGTATCCTATCTGCAACAGTCTCCTGAATCATCTTAGCAACAAAGTATCAATTGGAAACAAAGATGTTGTGGACTTTAAAACTGCAATTCGTAGATGAATCAGTGGAACCAGCTTCAAAAAAAAAACTGCGTGAAACTGAGATGAGTGCTATAATGACACTTCTGGGTGAAAAGTATTATGAAGACAACAGAAAGAGTGAAAATAATGTGGAAAATGAGCTTTCCAGTTGCTTCAAAGAGCCAGGCCCTTCGTTTGAATCTAACCCGTTGGAATGGTGGAAAGTCAATACGCACCATTTCCCAAAACTTTGAAAACTTGCAGAGTCTTACCTTTGCATTCCAGCAAAGTCTGTGCCTTCAAAATGTGTTTTTCTTTTCAAACACTGGACTTATGGTTAATTGCCTGCATATAAGACTGACACCAGAACATGCTAACATGATGATTTTTGTTTAAGAAAATAATCATTGGTGTTAGCCATGTGTTTTTAATTAAATTTTGATAAATTTAACATATAAGATCTTTGTTGTAGCTTTCATTGGAACAATAGCCTTATATAATCATGGTCCCTGCAGTACTACAAGTTATAACGTTATTTTACAATCAATTACTTGAGTAAATGTTATCAAGTCAAAGAAAGATGTATATATATTTTGCCTTTTCCTGTAATTAATCTATGTAGGCAGATGTATCACAAGCTTTCACTGATATTATTTAGGCTTATGTAATAGCTGTTGTTATGGTATTTTCCTCAATTTGAAATTTTTTGGTGGGGGGGAGTTGCATTTTTCTTTATCTAAGTCTTGCTAAAAAAAATTTTTTTCAAGAGTTATCTGCTCCTGATACCAAAATTGTGAAAAGGCATTTGGGACTAAATCAGCATCAGAAATGTTATTGTTTGAACGTTTATAATATTAAAAAATATTTATATCCCAAGTTAAAACTGCTTTCAAATGTGAAATATGGAAGAAGAAAAACACATTTTAAAAGTTTTGTAATGATTTTAATGCCAATCTTGGGTTTCCTTTTCATTTACAGGTTGGCTTGATTGCTGCCCGTCGTACAGGTCGTCTGCGGGGTTCCAAGCAGGTTACCGGCAAACCAGACAAGGATTAAATGATGTGATCTGTACAAATAATACAGGAAAAATAAACAGCTTTAGATCATTACTTTTTCTTTTGAAAATTGTTTTAGGGAACTGGTACAGATAGATAATTGTGTGCTGATGATGGATGTTCTTTCGTAAATACCATTACCGTCCTGCCTGATTGAGCAGATTAATGGTAAAATCATACAAAGGCCTGTGTTGGTGGCTGAATTTTTTAGTGCATTATAAATCTTGATGTATTGTTGTTCAGATTAGCATGTAAAAAAGACTTGAGGTCGTGTAGCCATGCTCCAGAATATTTGGAGAAGGGGTTACAAATGTTGACACTTTCAGATGATAGTCTGCACATGGGCTTCAATAATTTAGTCTGTTACAGGTGGGTAAAATTTTTCATATTTGCCACATTTGTATTAAATGTTTCAGTCAGTATAAGTAGAGGATTGTTAGCAAATGTAAGCGGTGCTGCTAGCCCATGCCCAACAATGTAGTACTAATTGTTGAAATCATGCTTTCTGACACATTCAAACATCAAAACGTTTATGGATTTTTTGAGAATTTTGTGTTTTGAAGATTTAGTGCAATGTTATTAGCTGGCTGTAAAGACATTGAGTTGATTGGAGACACTATATGCTGTCAACATTACTTTTTGAATGTAATTAAGTTACATTCATGGTTAATAATAGGCTCATGTTTGGGAGCAGTTTTTTCTCTAACTTTGCTTTCTGTCATTTTCTCTTGCCGTGATAGTGGAGATAGCCATGAATTTCTGGATTGGTCACTAAATGCAAGTTTGTGTGGTTTCAAAAAAAGAAAATTCAATATTTTTATTGTTTTGGCTAAAAAAAGTATAAAATTCTATGTGAGTGAGACTGAAAATTATAAAACCTTCCAGTGAAGAATCAGATCTTGTTTGGGCATGTTGAATGCTGACCATCTTTAGTAGGTTAATAATTTAGTTTTAATTTATAGCAGTTAGTAACATACAATTTTTTTCTTTGTACTACAAATTTGGATGGTATATTGAAGTTTTTCTTTTTTAATAATTTCAATTAAACCACCCTTTGCCTTTGAATTACTTTGAGGTAGTGGCTAAAGTATGTTTGTGTGTCACAGCCAATTAAGTTTGTCATTACTCAAGTGCTTCCTGTAATCAACTGCCAGTATCTTTACCTACATAAAACCCTAACCTACTACTATTATGCTGGACGACAAAAATTTGCTACTGAAAAAGACTAAAGTGACTTGGTAATTTGATTACACTAATTTCAAAAATGTAATCAGAATTTGTTCATCACCTTTACATTTCAAGTTATCAAAATATCTCTCTCGTTCTGCAACAGTGTGAAATACTGTGTAATTGACTCAGTACAATAGAATTATGCTGTGAAAAAATTTAATTCAATGGAAAGGAAAACATTTTTGATAACTTCAAACATTGACTAATATAATTGATGCAAATTCTAAATTGTTTATGTACATTATTTGCTCATATGAATGCAGTAAATTACACCATTTTTGCTTTATTCCCACTCAATAAATCCATTTGGGATTAACAGAACTCCTATGTTCTCAGTTTGCTTGAGCATATAGGGGGCCAAGTCGGACACTTATGGATCATCATCAGCTATGTCATTGTCTTCATCTAGTGATTCTTTTCCAATGGCACTCATCTGATCTCATAAGAAGAGCTAACTAAATGACCTGAGTTTGTGACTTGTCTATCAAAGCAGCATGGAGAACTTTGCAGTAAAGGAATGAGTTTCAATTTATCAGTCTTATTAAATACTTTGTTTATGTACAAATTTTGATACGCTAATCAGAATTAGGTAATGAACAACATACTCAAGAATGGAGACTATCAACCCTATAGTGTGAAAGCTGTACTTTTATACAGTAGGAACACAACTGTTGATTCCTGTTGCTCATCTGTGAACATGCATGAAACTTAAAGCTTGCGGGTTATACTTTAGGAAATCAAATATGATCATCACCACAGTTATCTAAAAGTTATTGCTCTTCTAAGCTTTCAAGGTGGGTATGTCAAACGTTGCTTTTTGTGTCTCGGATAAAAACCATTTCAAAAAGGAATACATACCAGGGAAACAATATCAAAGCATCAACTTTTAGTGAATATACTAAATTTTTCTACATCTACTTAATATTAAACTAGGATTCATGAAGAGTTTTGTGAAAGGAATGAACAAAGATGGTAATGGTTTCAGATATCTTTCTGACAAGTTTCCGCAAGACTGAAAAAAAAAAGATTTGGAAAGTGCTAATGGATAATAAATTTGAGATGGTACTCAATCAGAGAGAACTCATTCAAACTGGTTGTACAAAATTTCTTAGGAAATCACATGAAAACTGCTGTGATGATTAGCAGTATGCTTGAGGACTATTAGGAAAATGGGGGGTGTCACTAAAAATGCGCTCCTTATGCTCCCATTTAGACTTCAAATGATCTGGTTGTAATGAGCATGGTGAACGGTTTTACCCTACAATGGAGCAGCAATATCGAGGATGATGGGAGATTACTGTTGGTTTTTATAGAGTGAATTTTTGTTGCCCAGTGTTACTGATCTGACTCTAAAGCAGTTATTTCCCACATCTGTATTCCAACAGGTCAGATGCCTAAAAAGTAGACCCTGAGTTGCCTTTATTACTTACTAAGTTTTCTTCAGACCACTAAGGACATTCTGTCACCTAATCTAAGTATTTCTGCTACCTATGGCAAGATTGGACTTTTAGCTGTCAAATATTGTAGTCTTGCGTTTATAATATTTTTGTTTTTGAAGATGTATCCAGTATTTCAAAATTCCCTTTATACATCGAAAGATAACAGACTAACATACGTATACGTGCAAGATGCTCCCCCATGACTGAAATCCGCGTAAGTAAAGAACTCTAATTTTAATAATCATTCCTCGAATATGGTGACCTCGCGTGCAGTGAACCAGTTCAAAGTCAGTAGATGAAACTAAAATTTGCAACAGCGAGAGTTCGTAAAAGAAGACAAGAAAAGTGGGTCTGAAACCTAAAGGCTTTGATATTGAAGATCGGAAAGGCCGGGTCCCTTGTCGTACAGGTGAGGCAACGCTCTCTAGCGGGTGACTGCGGCACTACACTTCCTCGCCAGACTTGTCTCCTGTCTTCGAGGTGCCTGTAGCTCCTGCCATTTATCAGCAAAGCGTCACGCTCATGTTTGAAGCCTCTTTAGAACACATTTGAACTAACGGATTTTTTTTGGGGGGGTCAGTCTTTCTCGAGGATGAGTATCAGAGAGCTTATTCTAAAAATTGGAAACTTCTCCGCCTGTTGAGAGATTACCAGAGTCGCGTTAAATCTGCCCCGACAGAGTTTTCCAGAATTTAGTTGGCAGTGATGCAGGACGAATGGTTCTGAGAGAGACGACGACGACTCTCTGCTTCTATAGTGTTGCCTAACCTTTTCTCAATAGCCTCTAAATGTCTTCGGACCCTATTTACTCCTGCACAATAATTTATGAGGGCTTGGACCCCTTCTTTCCCGCCACTGATTCCCAAAGAGTTATTCACACTCATTCTTCATTTCCCTGTATTCCATGTACGGTCCGCCATATCGTATCTACGTCACCTCGTGCAGAATTTGTTGGCGTCAAATTATTTCTTCTTTCCCAAAAACCACACACTTCTTCATTTCTTTCCTTCTCTTTGTAATTTCATCCAGTTTATCATTTCAGAAAGGGGTGCATTTGCATTGATCTTTTCTAAATACAGTCTTTTTGGCTGCTGCACGGATGTTTTTTGTATTTCTTTAGATTCATCACTGCCTTTTGAATTGTTGCTGTTAAGTAGGCTCTCCAGAAAAATCTGGCACCGGACTTCGCAAGAGATCTTATGGTTATTATTAATAATCTATTATGTTATTATCTTTTAATTTTGTTAATAGAATTAAGCATACTAAAACACGCGTCAGGTTTATAGAAAAGTTTATACTTCGATTTTTTAACACGAGTGTGTATATTTACACCCGGCATATATATTTCTACATGAACTCGACTGCTCAATCAGGAAAAGGTGTTGCATGCGTTGTATCTATTTGCTGCTACGTTTTAGTGACTGTATTTATTACATTTTTTGCTTATTTTAGGTTCGCAACATATTGTGCATTCTCACTGCCAGCACCACCAAGTACAAGACCGTTCACCTTCAGGAATTACAAAGTAAACTACAGCAGAACAGGCGCTGGCTTTCTTCCAAGATCTAACAGCCTTCCCATCTGAATACTCTGAAATAGATACGTCGGTAGTTTTAAAATAGAACTGCAACCAAAAATCAGAGAGATCACCCACCCTGCTTAGTCTCATCCCAAACCGTATCCGATGTACCAAGAATATGCACATCCAAACTAAGAGACACTTTAGTGATGCTCCTCTGATTATGATAAGAGCCTTAATGACAAGATGTGCTTTACGCGATCACGCCTAGCAAAGAATATGAAGATAAAAGAACGAAGAAAGGATTCTTCAAGCGGTACTACCTGAGAAAGTGTTTCAGCAGTAGTTGGCTTACAGCCCTTCAAAGCGAGCAGTGTAATTGGCGTGTCGTCTCTTCCCATCTGACAGTAAACTGGAAAGATGCCCATAAGAGCTTCAGAGGTATACCACCACCACTACTGACCATCACGTGGTGCCAGACACAAAAAGGAAGAGATTTATTGCAACAGTAAACCGACTGGACAGTATTCTAGTTAGAGAGGGAGAGAGAAGTGGCGGATAAAAATTGTGAAATCAATTATCAGAGCCCTAATATTTTGTGGCAAGGCCACACTGGAGAACGAGGATGTATTGGCTGGGTTGCTGTGACTTATGATTGGATCAGGTGACATTGCACTAGAAAAACATTTAAAAGGCTGCAAGAAATTGTATTTATATTTCTAAGTCTGTGCAAAACAAATTTCTTGCACCAGAGAGGTCATCCAATCCCACATAATGTGGGAGACTAGAGGACAAGGAACTTGGCCGTCTACTCCATAAATGCAGACGAGGTCAAACTCGGATTGGTAGCTCGCTACATCAGGAATGAGACATCAAAGAACCAATTTCTTACTTTCTCGCTGTGTGAGAGCCAGTTTTTTCATTGCTGTAGAGAGACGAACCGACCATGACCTAAACTTTGTTGTCTTCCTTGCAAGCGAGATCACTGAAATACAGTAAATTATGGGAGGAAACCTGTGGTTCTAACACAAGGTTTTCAAGTATCTCAAGTGAATTCGTGTCTTGAAGCAAAATGTGAAAAGTGGAACAGACAAACTCTGACCAATAAACGTAGTATTGAAAATAATTATGGGAATACATGCAGAGGATATGCGTAAATAATGAGCAATTTCAACTGAGAGACGTATATAGCACAAACACACACTCTCTCTCTCTCTATCTCTCTCTGTGTTATTACAAAAAATAAAATGAATACATTGTACAGTGTATCACTATTTATCCAAGCTGTTTGGTTGTCGTTTGACTTTCTAAGCAGCCACATATTCCTATATAGCCGAAATGATCATATCAAGACCTTGTGCAGGCAGTTAGATAGGAATTGCGGTATCAGCCCGGTACATTATGCGTCGGTGTCTCCTGGTCGAGTCACAAACATAAGGCACCATGCTTCAGACGATGCTGCTAGCTCCAGTTAGTGGTGCCGGTGTGGAAAGGGAAAGTTCCGCCCTGAAGTTAACGAAGACAGCCGGACGAAGTCGAATGACGGAAAACAGACCTAATTCACTTTTACTTTTGTTTGTCCGTGGAGGTATTGTAGAAATGAACTTAGATTTCATTGTCAGCACATTCGCCTTAAGATGGCCGACCTACGCAACTACAAAATCTATTTAATTAAAACAGTATTATAAAATTAATATCTGATTTGTACTTTAATCGTCAAGCGTTTTTTTTCTTCAGTTATTATTTACTTTTCTATATAAAATACAGATTTTAAAGTCAGAATGTATTTTGTTGTGTTTTCGTTTGTCCTAAGAATGGAAAAGAAACAAGAAATTTAGACAAAGATTTAGAAATTCATTATTATATAATATACTCATAAAGGAAAAACAATTTTTTAAAAAATACTATTACAAAAATGCTATTTTGTGTTAAAAAAAAAAATGTTTCCATCGGCCGGGATTAGCAGTTTGTGGGCGGTACCCACCCATATCTTGTTCCCTAATATCTGGACCCGCTGCATGTCTTCCTAGATGGCAAAGATGTATAACGCTGCTCCTGCTAGCACAGTTTGATAACCGTAACTTTTGTGGGCTTTGACAAGATGCCAGACGTGAATAATGGTCCCTCTTGTCAACATCATCCGTCCTGGGGAGTGTGAATCTTGTAAAATATAAAGATTTTTTTTAAGGAAGGTTTCATATCTGGATTCAGTTTAGTTAAATCAGAGAATTTCAAATACATTTATCATGTAGCCGGTTCTTAAGCTTGACCTGCTGTTTGTGTATGCATTATATTGAAGAATGCACAGCTCTGAGCTAGAGAATATACTTTTCACGCCAGGCGGTGGTACATCCGGTTTATAGATTTGTCTGGTTTTGTGTTCATGAAATATAGTGCTTGTCAAAATTAGTTGGACGCTTTGCAATTTATAAAGAATAACAAATTTTAATGATTTAGAATAGGTTGACTGTAATATAAATTAGAGTGATAAAAAGAATCGTAACTGTAGTTTGAAACTATACATTAAAAAATAACCCTGATTGAAATTACAAAGAAGTGAAAACAGTTTTTCTTGAATTGTTACAGAATATGCTAATTATGATAACTGCAATTGTTACTCATATTTTATCCTAAGTACATTAGGTTTATATATTACGTAAATGTGATAATGTGAATATTTAAAATTGTATCTATTAATAATCATTCTATGATTCCTTAATTTAAAAACATTTTTATCACATATCAGGTGAAGTAATATTATGAATATTTATCAGTGTAATCTTTAAGTATTAATTTTATTTTCACAAAAAGTATATAATTATAAAGGTTTTCGCTATACGTTCCGTTATGGTTATGATGCCACATCATAACCATTCAAAGTAAACAACAGTACATAAGTGGCGAATAATAAAAGCAAAAAAAAAAAAAAATTTTTTTTTTTAATTTCTTTAAATACTGGTGAGAATTCAACATTCATCTTTAACGGAACAAACCTCTGGCATTAAACACCAAACCACTCCTAAGGGTTGGTACGAGAATGCGTAACTATTATTTCCCATAATATTAAAATAGTAACCGACAGTTCTGCTTTAATAGTAGTCACTTCAGACTACCACCTGACCGTCGCATCGCCACCAATGCCCTCGGCTGTATGAACCCTGTTTGGCCGGGGGGGGTAGCGTTTTTAATGTGAACAGCCGCCAGCAATTCGATTTCGCGGACTACACCCCTAGATATGATTGTTTATAGTAAATTTTAGAACGGACACTAAGGAAGAAAAGAAATAAAGTACAGTTCTAGATTTTTGCTGAATTCGAACCTTTCTTCTGTCCCATCTTGTTTGTTAGCGTCCTAACCAACCCTGCTGTGGCTTTTGCCTGCGCGCCAGGTCACCTGACCGCTAGAATTATTAGAGTTATTCCCCCTGGATCTCGGCCATTTACCGTTGTTCTTTTAATGAGTTCTACGAAAATTTCTTTTTAAATTAAGGATTCCGGCAGTACATAATGGATGGTCGGCAGGGGGTCTGCTGGTGCACTGAGGGGGTTCACATTGTAAAACAAGTTTTGTTCTTTTGTATAATAATGATAATAATAACAACAACATAATAACCTTGTAGCATTTGCTGCTTTGTGATACATCCGGTTTGTCCCCGCCCGAGGCAGCAACCTTTCCCCATTGTCTGATTGTTATATACTTGCAGACCTTTAAAAAATAGCTCTTGTATATAATTAAGAAGTATAAAGGTATTTTTCTAACCATTTAAATAACAAAACACGTGTTTGTCTACTTCGTTGAGGTATAGGCCGCTCGGAGGACTTCAAGCCGACCATTCTGTTTGATTGCTTGTTCTTTGATACAGAAGATGTCCGACCACGTGCGCACACTAACGTCAAACTGTGGAGGAAACGGCTACCAACCCTTAACACGCACCCCACCAATAAAACCCACACACCCCGGTTGTTTCATGAGAAAATATCCCACAGGGAGTTTTAACGGCGAAGGACCAGAAGTGTCGGATATCTCCATACCGCCGCCGTGCTCAGACATATGGCAAGATGGCAGATGATGTATTCAGGCGAGCCGTCGACTGTAAGGCGCATCTCATCTTTCTGTACACCGCTCGACCAGCTTGAACAACTGGTGCATGGCGCCTGACATGTACTGAGTCATTCCAATTTTGGTGGATTCCATTCGTTAGGACTTACTGACCCCCACAAACCTTATTTTGAACCCTGACTCCCCCGATTTGTAGAAGTTCATTATAGCTGTGAAAAGAGAAAGATGAAGAGTCTGATTAACTTCTTGGAAACTGCAACATCTTCAAAAGCCTCTTTTCGAAATATATTTATTTATTTTTTAGCTGCGTTTGATTAAAAAGCTGAAATTATTTCTTTTATTCTCTGATCTTTCTAATTTTTAATAAAGATAATGTATATTGTTTTCAACAAAGACTTTCTAATTATATATATAATCACTCTACGATACTAGGACGTGACAGAGAAAGTGTTTGGTCTTTCGAAAATTTCTCCATTGTTTGTTTTTTTAAAATTAAAGCTGAAAAAGGTTTTAAGGCAAAATATATTATGAAATTTATGCTCAAGTTTATTTATTTGGAGAGAAAAAGCAATTAGTTATCGCTAAGGAAGTTAAGTATCAGTAGAAACCGTGTATCTGTTACGTACCTTACACTGTAAACTTTTCTACGCTGTTGAAATCAGTTTTAAGAAGCGCCATCTATGGACAAATAAGAAAAACGCAATTACCTGATCTATAAACGGAAAAGAAAACCAACTGTTTTTTAGATTTAATTTTTAAAGATGAAATGTTTGTAATATTTGTTTTAGTTTTTAAGATTCTTAAGCGACCAGAGAGAGATGGAGAGATGGAGAGATGATGAGAGAGAGAGAGATGGAAAGAGAGAGAGAGAGAGAAAGAGAGAGATGGAGAGATGGTGAGAGGGAGAGAGAGAGATGGGAAAAAGGTTTAAGAACAAACGTAAACACGTAAAAATAACTATTCTATCACGGCCATTACACTGATAGGAAAGCGATTTCCTGTCCTTTTCATATGTTTGATTTTCTACACTATAACGGAATTTCATTGCAACAAAAGTTTAAAAAATAATCAAAACGTATCCGAAATTTTGTCACTAAACCAACTTTTTAGACATTACAAGTAATAAATAGAACAAGGAGCCATTAGTAGTTAATCGCATGGCCCTGAACATCTACTGAATGTGAGACTTCCTTCCGCTGTCCGCCGCGAGGCTGACCATTCCACCCGCTGTGGAATACTGAAAAAACTATGCATTAGTTTCCCATATTCCATTGGTTGTCCTAAAAACCAATTAATGTGTCCCCCCTTTTTTTTTTAAATCCCTACTAAGTGTCGAGGAAGGATCCCCAACTTCCTGGCGCTCGCTAAACAAAGTCCCAGAAAGTAATCCAACAAAGAAATGTATTGATTTTTCTCTGTTAGAAAAGTGAATCAGATCTCGAGGCCTCTTCTGACTCTGACCAAAACTGTCGAGACTACAAATCGAACTTTAATCCTGCGAAATGCGCAGTCAAATTGTCCAGTTCCACTCTTTGCTGAAACAAGATGAAAGGGACAAATTAAGCTTCTCTCTCGACTCCATGATATGGCTAAGCTATCGAAAACTCACCCATTTTAATAGCTGTTCTTCTCGAGAAACTCTAAGAAGATCTTAATGTGTAGAGTTATTCCATTAGGCCGGCGAATATTAAAGACGATTCCGCAGGCGGGCTGGTGCGAAGTTTTTTCTCCTTTCCCAAGCATTGTTGCTTTCTGTATCGCCCTTGCGAAAAGGGTCTCAGCCAGAACTATTCGTTCTGGCAGATCAGATGAATCGCGACGTCAGCCACAGAATTATACTGGCTGAGCATCATGACGCCGATACAGTAGTGTTACGGGTCGAAACAGAACCGTGATGCTAGATGCTTTCTTCTCTCTTTTTTAAATTGGCTGTGTAGGACGAATGGATTTAAAGGAAATACTACCACTACCATCCCCATATTGTAATTAACAGCATTAAAACTAGAACCACCGTTCTGACGATGACGACAACGATTAGCTGCTGGGTGATGGTTTCTTAATGTTTGAAAATAACATCAGTACTTTTTTTAAAAGACTACATTATTGTCCTTCATTCATCATTTAAAATATACCACATAATTTTCATGAAAAAAACAACAATAAAACAAAGTAAACAATCAAATCACACACCCACAAATACGGGTACCTTACTTTAACATTTCTGGTTACTACCTTAGGCTAAATTATGGCGATCAGATGTAACACAAAGAATCTGGGGGAAGACATTTACTTTCTACTTCTAATGGAGCAGCTTTGTTGGAACATTATATATGTATATCACGTCTATTTGGAAGTCTTTTCGACAGAACAAACAATTCAATTGATTTTACCGCGTTTTGATTTGCTTTTCTTTCATTTTGTTTTTGAGGTTTTTTTTTTTTTTGCTAATTCTTCGTGAAATCCTCACTGCTAAAAATGATTCTGTTCTTTTATTTAAAGGATCATTAACCAGAACAGGTCGATGGTCGGACTAATTAGCTTTCCTGTCACCGGTTTACCTGCCGATTGTTTCTCTCGATTTGTTACGTTCGTCTGTCGTTCGTGTTTCTTTTTTGATCACTGAAATAACCGATGTTCGTTCACCGTCTTAACTCCCCCTCTCCTCCCCTTCTGTCGCGTATAAAGGGCCGGAATCTGCATCAGGCGTCTTGGGAAGCACGTTTTGTTTGTTTTCCCAACTGCTGCAAATTTTGCTTGTGATCCTGAAATAAACTCAGTTATGTTAAAATAGTTTTATTATTATTATTATTATTATTATTATTATTATTATTATTATTATTATTATTATTAGTAGTAGTAGTAGTAGTAGTAGTAGTAGTAGTAGTAGTAGTAGTAGTAGTGTACCTTTTGTTGTTTCCCTAATTCCGTTTTGAATTATCATCATTCATTTAAAATAGAAGAGAGTCCCGTCCCACCGGCACCTGGCTCTAATAGCCCTGCCGAGGTCCAAGGGTTAACCGCGCTCTTCTGTTCCTTTTAAGATAAAAACTATTTCGCGGTAGCAAAGCAGAATTTTGTAACGACTCGATGAAAGGTAGCCTTTTATTGACCATTTCACAGATACCGTCCGTCTATAGTCGTGTCGGGGTCACCCGGACTAATACCGGCCGGCGGTCTGCCTGCGATATGCCCCCCCGACGACCGGCGCTGTGCTTGTTTTCCTACGAGATCCCTATGTGTGCGCCACCAGGGCAGGCGCTGTAGTGGGTCCGCCTTAATGTCATAACGGGTAGCACAGCTTCAGCAGCTTCCCCCTGTTGGAGAACACGATCGTTCCGTTTTTACTGGTAGACGACTTGAGCGGGGCGCAGATGGTTGACCCGGCGCCGTACTGTATCTTCCCGTAGAGTTTGCTCAGGAGGTGGATGTTGTAGTTCCCGTCGCGGTGGCGGTGACCTTCGAAGTTGCCCTCTTTCGTTGTCTGGTGCAGGGCCAGGACGGTGTTCGTCACCTCGATGACTGTGTGCTTCAGCTTCCTCGCGTTCAGCACCAGCCAGTTGTCGTAGCCGCGCCGACCGATCACCACGTCCGCTATCTTGTCCCACGGGTAACTTTTGCTGGTGACGAAAAAATCCTCCGCGTTGCGCAGGAAGATCTTTCCCCTCTTCTTCGCGGTGGCCCGCACGGTTTCCCACGACGACGCTTCGGCGGGATTCACATTCGCGACGTTGGTTCGGATCCCGATCATCATCAGAGGCTTTTTCAGGCTCTGGGTCTTCATGACGGAGAACAGGGTTTTCAGCAAACCGTCGTCGTAGAGGACGTCGGCGTTGGAGTAAGCGTAGAAGACCGACTCATACTTCGACATGACGCCGGTGTACATGCTTTTCAACACAGGGACCCCGTTGGCGGCCGACTTCAGGACCGGCAGGGAAATCCAGCCGGCCGCTCTGCATTGGGCTGCCAAGTGTTGGTCGTTGGTGAACACAATGGGAGCAGCTACGAACGGCTTCAACATCAGCCAGTTTTTCAGCGTGTTGTTGTACACCGTGTATTTACTCTTGGATGGAATCCACGTCGTGAACAGCGTCAGGAGGGGCGTGGCCCTTTTGTCCGCTATCGCCCTCCCCAACTGCTCCAGACTTGTAATGGAGGTGAGCTGCGGCTTCGAGTCGTTCACAGACGACGGTTTTTCAGAAACCAAGGAGTTCGGAGTAGTGACCCACAGCACGTTCAGAGTCTTTGCTCTTTTGTCTGTCGTAGTAGCCTGGGAAGCAGGTTTAGATTCGGGGCTCTTCAGAGGATGCTTACTCGAACCCGATGAATATTTTTCCGTATAACTTCCATTCAAGAAAACTCGTAAGGTAGACACATTCCTAATGGACGATAAATATTGGTCTCGATTCGTTATATACTCTGATCTGGATTTATTCGTAGAGCCCATCATAGCGTTAATGATTATTGAATGGCTAAAGATGGCGTCAGCGTAGTGATACAGATAGAAGTAAACGGTGACGAGGCAACTAAAAGATACAGCAACTTTCCAGTTAAAAACTCTTGAATTTGACAAGCATCTTGGCAAATAAAGTTTGAGATTCATCGTTTGTTGGTTTGTAGATCTGGACCAGAGTTGTTTAAGAAGGGACTGGGTGCAGATGGCAGCTTACGAACAAGGTAAACCTGCAACGATAAATAGACATCCATCATGGAAACAGTTCACTCGTGTGTCACGGTTGTGATGCTCGTGAAGTTAAGACAATAGAAAGCTTTCTCCCAAAAGCGATGGCTCGTTGTAGCAAGCTAACAATTCGAACAATGTTAAGTCGTAATTCGCCAAGGAGCTTGTCAGCCATAACGTCTGCAGACAAGACTCGACCTATAAGAACGAAAATGACTCGATCTGGAAGAAAACAGTCAAATTCTGAAACTAAAAGAATGCGCAAGACAAAAGGGGAAGACTCCATAGGCTTCGCAATGTGTCTGGATACACTTACTGGCATTTGCGATGTATCATGAGACCGCTGGTGTTTATATATGTGCGTATATTCTCAGTGTACAACGCATCAGCTCGGCTGCTTTCCAAAGCGGCAGACTCCGGCCTTGATGCCGTCTCTGGTCGTTAGATAGTGAGGGGAGTTCGTGTGTCACTTAACTTTAGCAGGAGCAGAGCGGCGCAGTGCTAACGGAAACTCCCGGCAGAGACCGAATCAGAAACTTCCAAGTTATCCAGAAATAATAAATTTGACAACTCCACCGATTGTTAACATCTAGTTGTTGTTTTTTTTTTTAATTTATTTCCTGGTGACTAATGATCGCGGACCAAGCGGATTCTGACCGCGTAGCAGCCATCGACTTGGTGCGAAAGCTCAGTGGCCTTTCCAAGAACATGACGCGAACACTACAACTTTCAGTTTTCTTCGAGTCCAAAAGATTCGTTGACGTCATCAAATTTGCCGAGAAAACCGCATAAAAAGATATTTGCTTCGCCCGCGACTCTCTTTTTTCGTGTAGCACCGAAGGTTGCTTCCTAAAACAGCTGAAGAATTATTATTCTCTCGCGTATGAAGAGTGTGTACAGTGGAATACAAAGCTAGTGTTGTTTCAGCTATAACACGAACCGTTAAACAGCTATGACTCAGTGGCCTCCGCGCCGGGCCGGGGGGGGGGGGCGTATCAGCAAAACCGACTGCACTGGGTCGGTATGGGCCACACTCCTATCGTCGCAGATTTTGAACTGATGTATTTTTCTCGGACGAGATTCGATCCAACTGGTCGTCTGCTGCAGTGGCAAAGTTTGCGGAAGTCAACAAACTCAGACAGTACCACGATCCGGACGGGGGAACAACGCCGCCATCATCATCAAGCCCTCAATGAGCGGGACTGATTTAGAAAACATGAAAGTAAACTTCTCTCATCTTCCCTGGTCAGCCCATACAGGGACCTCAATCCAATCAGACATCCGTGATTGGCCAGACAGAGCTCGTGCGCCGCTCTCTCTTCTCTCGACCAATCACGCACGCCCATCCCGGGACCTCAATCCAATCAGACATCCGTGATTGGCCAGACGGAGCTCGTGCGCCGCTCTCTCTTCTCTCGACCAATCACGCACGCCCATCCCGGGACCTCAATATAATCAGATATCCGTGATAGGCCAGACGGAGCTCGTGCGCCGCTCTCTCTTCTCTCGACCAATCACGCACGCCCATCCCGGGACCTCAATCCAATCAGACATCCGTGATAGGCCAGACGGAGCTCGTGCGCCGCTCTCTCTTCTCTCGACCAATCACGCACGCCCATCCCGGGACCTCAATCCAATCAGATATCCGTGATAGGCCAAACGGAGCTCGTGCGCCGCTCTCTCTTCTCTCGACCAATCACGCACGGCCATCCCGAGACCTCAATCCAATCAGACATCCGTGATAGGCCAGATGGAGCTCGTGCGCCGCTCTCTCTTCTCTCGACCAATCACGCACGGTGCTTGCTCAAGGACGAATTGTAAAACGAGGGACGCAATTTACAAAGAAACTCAAAAATAAATTATACGCGACGCAAAAACGATCTGGGGTGGGGGAGGCACAACCCGACGACAGAACGGCATCGCGGAACCCACCTGTTTCCCTCGGGGGTAAGGGGTTATCTTCTTACAAGCATGGTATATGTAAATTTCGGTCAGATACGTGTATTTATATTAAACTATGGTACCTAGTGTACTCTGAGATCAGTAGGTTTCTGAGTAAACACTTTACTGCATGCGTATATAAGACATAACAGAAGCTGATTTTTACCCGCTGGCCCCTTTCTGACCGAAATCGGCAAAGGGATCCCTGTCGTGAAGCGAGATGAGGGGGAACCACATCACCGACTGATCTGACGTACCGCGGACAGCGTTAATGTAGATTCATCCCCTGCGCTTGGCTGAGCTAACACAGGGCCCCTCCGCCCCCCCTCTCTCTCTCTCTCTTTCTCTCTCTCCATACCCTCCCTGTGCGCCATTTTTTTCTTCTTTTAAATTTGCTCGCATACTTACTTAGCAAAAAGTTCCGGCATTCCAAAATCGGAGCCCAGACCTAGCGCAAAGTCACCAGCGGAAGTGCGTCCGTCCTCACCTGGTGCTCCGCGCAGAAGAAGCCTGCCAAAAGAAAAAGGAGGGAAGATAATCATTGATCATTATCCGTTGTTTGACACGTGCTCGTGAACCTGTCGTCACCGCATCTCGGCATCTTACACTACAATTATTATTATTACATTCATTTTTTTAAAGTTACCTTTATGTAAAAATGCCTCGCATATTTACACAAAAACTTAATTATACATCAATATGGCGTCGGTTTTTACGGCCACTAAACAATAAGCGAAGTCGGGAGACTCAGCTGCTCTGATGCAGGCATATTGGGACGATCATTTGACATCCAGCTATAACAATAAAATCGAATTCATTGTCAACTTTCAGCAGTGCAAATACGAACAACAGATAGTTGATGCAGTGCATTGTGAGGCAGCTTAGTTCTCCGATACGTTTGATCAAACACTCGATCGAACAACAGAGCCCAGCAAACGGTTATACAGAACAATTAGTTCCGTGGGCGGAAACTTGAATTAACTTTAGGTTTTCTTAAATGTTATCAATAGAGTTTGAGGTAAAGAACAGTTAATTTTTTAAAAAAAATTACCTTGATTTAGGTTTGATTGTCAACAAAAGTGTTTTGCGATACTTACTGGGGTGTCTTATGCATAACAAAGCTAAATGAGTGGTCGCCCCTGTAACCGCCTATTTATTGTGTTGTTTGAGCAAAGGATGATAAATCACGTGACCTATATAATCGCGATCAGGGCGCCTTTACGTCACCGTCAACAACTGATACGGAGAACCAAAAGACCGCCTTTACGTCGTATTTTCATGGTGTATCATCCGTCACAGTTAATATCGTGTGAAAAGCTTTGTTAATACGGTTTCTTGGCTTTTAATGTGGAGTCAGCGATACTTCGTTTTTAATACGACGTCCCCTTAAAAATAATAAAAAAAAATATTATTATTATTAGTATGCAAGGTAACCGTCGGTGGAAATTTGCTAATTAATTACAGATAGGTAGACAGCTCGAGCGGTCGGTCGGGCACCGATCAGACCGATCGTCGCCGCTGAGGACGAAAGAAATCTGCAAGATCAGCTGCTGGCGACGAAAAGGCTTCAGTTATTTAACCTCTGGCGCTCGGGGCGACGCTCTGCGGGAAAGTAACCCCCCCACCAAAAAATGGACGGGACTTCAGATGAAGTCTGGTCACGAACTCCCTGCTTGGAGAAGAAGAAGAAGAAGAAGAAGTCAAAATTTGAACAGAGCAGTTGAGTGATGACTTCAGGCATCGAGGAGGGAAGATGGCGAGGAGGACTCAAGAGACAGCAGCAGAGAAGCTCCACGCAGTGGTGCGTCACCATTCGCTAATCATAATTTATCAAATGCGTATAAGAAATACTCCCACACTAATACTTCGTGGCGGGAGGGGGGGGGTAAGCGCCACCATCTTGTGCTTTTTTAACTGCGGCCCATCACCATATTGCGCAACCACGATGCTCACTAAGTTGTTTATGGTCTTCTTGACAGAAGAGCAGCGGAGTCGCACAAAGGGGGGGGGGCTCGTTCAAAACGGATTAACTTGAAACCAATTATTAGCGTAGAGAATTTTCCATTTATCCGTTAGAGAACATAGGCTTTCCACGAGACGTTCGGCAGGAAGATCCTGCTAAACGACTGCGGTTTTAGACGCGGAAGGAAACCGGAGAGGCAAAGGTGGTGAAAGAGGGTGGGATTTAAATATCTCTAAATTAAGAGGAAAAAATTCTAGAAACAAGCAGAGGATATGTGTGCAAAGAAAACGAGTAACTGCAACTGAGAGTCGTATATAACACACAACGATGCATCATTACAGAAAAATATACAAACGCAAAATAAACAGGTTACAAGTTCGTTCATGGTTGGCTGGTATTCGGTGTGCGAGCCCTTGGCTTCATGTAGACCCTGACGTCCGGTTTCCACGCTCCAGTACAGGCTGTCGGCACGTGGTCCTGGAACGGTGTTCCAAATACCCCGCAACACTTTCCACGATTCATCCAGTCCAAGGTGTTTGGTTGCCTTTTGACTTTCTCAGTAGCCATGTAACCCCACACAGCCTTGATGTTGTTTATATCAGGACTTTGAGCAGGTCAAGGCATCCTGAGTTTTCCGCCACACTGGCTGCATGATCAGGGTCAGGGTTGTTTTGTAACATGGATCCCTTCCGCCCAATATCTCCCTGTGGTGGACGAGAACCTGCCTGTATTTGTCGGCAGTCAGGGTACCTTAGATTTTATGCAAATCTCTGAGATCATTTGCTAATGATATGCAGCCCCACACTTGTACTGACTGATCCACCCCAATGCTTCAATTTAAATGTTGTGCATTGACTGTTATACCTTGTTCCGGCTTCGAGCACATTCCTCCAGCTTTGACCACCTCATTGCTTCGTTTCGATGCCCAGTTCAGTCTCGCCGCTTGATGGGCTTCTTCTCAGCTATGGTTTCCGCGCAGCTACACATCCGCCGAGAGACTGCTTCACGCTAGTGTGTATCTTAATGTTCTTGAAAAAATAGTAACATCCATACCTGCAACTAAGTCATCCGAAAGATCATTACTGGCTCGTCGCCTATCCCATAGAGAACATTCCCCGAGCTACCTAACAGCACTTGTGAAAAGTTTGGGCTTTTTTCCGCCTGCCTCCGTCTCCAACAGTACCAGTCTAACGTATGCTCTTCAGAGTCTTGTATACAGCTCCTTCTGAAGCATGAAGGCGGCTGCTATCTACCGCATAGAATTGATTACCTTCATTAGCTAAAACTTTCATTTTTGTACGCTTGTCAAGTGATATTTACTTCCCATGAGACAGTATTCACTGCAGTAAAATTATATCACTGGCTGTACGTTTACCGTCTTTCTGCAGGTGCGACGTTTTCTGATTGCTCGGGTGCCAACCAATCACTGTCTACTTACTATATCAACACGTGACTATATTATGGAAACGTCTCATTTTTGCGCACGACACGCGATTTCTATGTCTTGTTATTGCATTGTACGCCAAGCATTTCCCATGTTTCCACAACTATCTTCAAATCAATATACATTTCCATGATAATCATTTGAATAGAATCTCTAGCCAACCGGTTGGTATCCGCCCAGTAGATCATTTTCATTAGCATAACTCTGTCCTCGTGTGAACTGTATCCCTAGGTCTCGTGTGTATTGTTCGAGGAAGAAATGCCTGTTCTGGTGACATCTAACGTGAGTAATTTCATGACAGCTTTCTAGAGTGCAGCTATGAAATATGAGGCTGGTGGACTTCACGTAATACTTGCTGAACGGGTGACTTCTCGGGATGGGAGCCCTGGAAGGTGGGGGGTTCGGCGGTGATTGTAGTTAGTATACTAATCAAGCTAAATATGTTATTTTTTAAATAGTCAAAACATACAAACAAAAGTCCGCAAGAACCAAGACGTGCTCGTAGCATTAAGTGATGCGGTAATTAATTCCCATAATGCAATGCAGTAAGGAACAAGGGCGTATTTTTCTATAAGTATTTATCAGTTGCAGATTACGCTATCTGATGGAGATCAAATTCCGCAGACAAAAATAGGTCTTGGATTAGTAGTGGTCATAAGGTGGGAACCATCATGGCTTTTGCAAACCCCCAACCCGAGAATCTAAGTATTTGGTACTATTAATATTATTAGCATAATTAGGCCGGTAATTTATTCCAGCCAAAAATGTTTTCACTGTCCAGTCGTTCTGAGATATCAGCCAACTCGTAATTTGAGACCTTTGGTGACCTTAATCGTAGGTATTACTGTTACTATCCCTGAGCTCAACGCCCTGAGCCATCTTGAAAACTATCCCACCTGTCGTGGGTATTTCATAAATTCTGCTTTATTTCAAGTAAAAGAAGTTTTAAAAGTTAAGGAATGAAGAGAGACACCGGCACAGACGAGTGAACAGTCGAAAACAGATATCCTAAAATGGCTTCAATGTACACGGCAAATAGAAGCGTTACCAGTTTTCGTGTCCTTAAGTGAATTGGAAAACTGTGGCTTTCTTTTGACAAAAAAAAAAAAAAAAAGATGGCGTCATAATATTAATTCCACTTTCAAGAACAGGGAGGAATGTCAACGTCTGGTTCACTGCTGGCTCGGTACAAATCACAAGGCCGCCCTGTTACAGACTTCGCATATTCCAGAACGCCCCCACAAAGAATGTTTTAGGGGGCATCCCGTTTATTTAAATAACTCCCATTATTCGTCTATTCACGTTTTGTTGTTTTTTTTGGGGGGGGTCTTTCAATTTGCGTTACTAGTGATTGTATTGAGAAAAGAGTTTACTACTGAATAAGAAAAATCAAACATCCGACTTTGACGGCAAACGAACTCTTTTGAAAAGTTCCCACAAGCATAAACAGTGTTTACCGACCCTCCCTTGTGCCAGGGTTCACCAGGCCCTTTATGCGGTGACCACTTCCGGAAATTCACATCCCGCTCCTTTTCTTTGTAAGAAGAAAGAAAAAGGATACTTTCATCGAACAAGGAACGCGTAATATCTCGGCCGGCAGGGGGTTTACTGAGGACAGAGAGCAGCCGTTTGTGATATCTCGGCTTAGTTTCTGAAAGTTTCAGCCAAAACCAGTCTCCATTATTCAAGCGGCTTCTATATCTGTTTCCCCCTTTTCCTTTCAGAATGTAAGCAAGCGGAGAGAAAAACCCCGGCTTCAGACAAGCACGTGACGAGGTAGGTGAGAATTTAGACGGCTGTTTGAGACATTTCAGGGTCCTCCTCTCGAACCGATCGGGAGACCTGATTTAAAACAGGATTGGCGGAAACCCCGGTCTTTGCTACGAAGTCCTTTGAAGAGGGATCTCGAACCCAGGCGGAATTCTTAATTTCCGGCGAAGTTGTTGGTGCAGACGAGTGCTCCAGAACTGCGTGTTTAACTTCCAGGACCGATATTGCACGATTCCCAATGGGAAGAGGAGACAATGGCGGGAACATAGTTGTACTGTCTTGTAGCACACAGCTACTACATGCAAACTTTCCCCCCTTTTTTTGGCGAACTCTCAACTTACAAAGGAAGGTTAACTTCAATCAGACATGTCGGTCAGGTAGCCCTGAAAATCCTGGAGTGATGGTGAAGTGGTGATGTTTTACTCCGCGAGTTCGCGGATTCATGCCAGAAATTTACCACGTGATGACCAGCCAACTTGTGCATGAAGCAGACGATCCCATCTCCTCACGTAGCATAGTGATGGAGCTTTATGAAGTCAATGCCTTAACGAAGGAAAGGGAAAAGGAAGTCTGTTTATCCTATTATTCGTGCTGTTTATTATACAGCATACTAATTGTAAAAAACTATATATATATGGGTCACTGTATTGATCTATATTAAACATCCGATTCTGTACATTTACAAACTACTATTTATGCTATCTTATTTCATTAATTAGGTGCACCACTCGTGTAGGTCGTGGACGCTCCAGCAAGAGTATCAGAGTCGGGTTCAGCTTTGTGAAGCTGGTAATCGATGACTTTGGGTAAAACCATTTCGTGTGCATTGAGAAACGACCCGACAACTCACTGGCGCATCAAGGGATGGGAAATAAAATTGAAAACAAAAAAATAAAACGAATTAATTTTTAAAAAAATATTGAACTTTCCTTTTTCTGTCTCCCTCCCTGCCCGGTAGTTGCTGGGCTAGTTGCCCAGTAACATTGTCAGCCTGCTGTCAGTACGACATGGCAGTTCTTATGGCATCGCCTTCATCTTGCGCCTCGCTGCGTACACAACAGTGGGGCCATGCACAGTAAGATGGAGTTCTGTCAGCCTAACCTGGCTTTTGTCCAATCCATACAGATCTCGACGCGATGATTCCATTTATCTCTCAGGTACCGGTCTAACATTTTGGAAAATGCTTGAGCAGTAGTTCTCGTCGGGACCGAGCTGGCTAAAGAGAAAGTCCTCTTCGATTTCGGATGAGATGGCGCAATCGGTACGGCTCTCGTCAGTGTGTAGGTCGGAAATAGGGCCCTTCCTCAACATCCTCCTGCCATTACAGCTCACCGTGGCTATGCACATACTGCTGATGCCAGTTCAATCGCTGCCGGCAATCGAAAACATTCACCAACCGTATGAGATTTTCCACTTCGGGCTGTTTGAGGTGAGGCAGTACACGATACCTACCCTGCATTCTCCGACTACCTCCTCGTCCCTCAAGCGCCGTGTCAGTTCGGTCGGGGAATTTTGTCAGAGCCATCAAACGTTAATCCCACCTCCAAGCAGGGTGGACTGTTTCGCTTGCCCGGCCCTACTTGCGCCTACTCCGGGATCAACATTCTCAATTTTACCGTTTCAGTAAAAGCTTCAAGCAGCCGGTGTTAACCCAGTCCGGTCCTCTCGGTTGTTTGTTGTTGTTTTTTTAAAATTTAAGTCTTCCGCAAATGATTTATCTAGGATCGGTCTCTAGGCTACGAGTCTGAGCAGATCGATCGTCCACCTCTTACATATCACGCACAGCGACAGATGATAAGGGGGTGGTTTCGAACACAGGTACAGACAAATAAACGAACAATCGATCTCGGGTGCAAAAAGCGTTATTCAGGGTTTTGAGTCAAGTGTAGAAAGTTGTCTCCCCCTTTTGTTTACTATATTACGACGAGCGGAGTAAAAATGGACGCCTGACTTCCAGCGTTGGACCCGTCAGAGTCACCTTTGAAAAGCTGTGCAGATTTGTGACGAAATCCCCGAGACCTTCTACAGAAAGTGGCAGCACCAATCCGGCCAACGTGCGGGAGCTCGCTATAACGATAGATTTATTATTTATAAAACAACAGCAACCTTTCAGCGTTGCCCAGGTAACAGCCGGTCCCGCTCGGGTAAAAAATCATGTTTCCAAATGGATATTCGAGTGACTGGCTGACTCCCGGAGAGCGGAATGGCGGCGTCTCTGGCGAATTTTAAGCAACAGGTTTTCGGATCTGCTCCCAGTCGGCTCGTTAACCCCCGCGATTCTCACGGGGCAGGGTCGAAGCGGCTCTCGCGGGGCGTCACGCGCAGTTTAATGGTCCTCGACCACGTGATTCGCTCTGTGTCTGTCATTATGAATCCGGTTCCGCCGTGCGCGCCCAACTTCCCACGATGTTATAGACAGTCAGCCCTGACAGAAAACCAACAGAGACTCTTACCTCGCGCGTCCATTCATAACTGCACACACACACACACACACACACACACACACACACACACACCCTCCTGATTATTTTCGATAGACTATGAACGCCTAAAATCGACGATAACGAACGACTTGTATCTAAGTAACAAGAGATATTAGTTTGATGACGTTTGATAATCCCCACTTCAATGTCTGTACTGCATTGTGGGATAGGGGAACTGTGTCTCTTTCGAGACGGTCACGCTACCAAGTCTTTACCAAAATTGGAAATGAACGTGAAATAAGATTGGCATAATTAAAGGAGGTGAAATGGCCTCAAGACAAGAGGAGGAAAATCGAAAAATTCAAAATGAATGGATCCTTCGCATTCATATCGAATTCGGTTGGGATCCCTTTACGTCTCATTTGCAATGAGAGATTTGCCAACAACAGAAAAATCCAATCTCGAAAGGTATTTTATTTAAAAAACGCATTACTTTTGCCAAAAGGTATTCAGCTGGAGATTCCAGAAACAGGCCGTGAGGAGCTCAAGCGCAGAACAGACCAAAGTCAGAACATATTCGCTAAATCGAAAACCTAGAAAAGCAGAAATCTACCCTGGCACTTCAACAAAGGCGGTCTGAAATACATTAATTAAAAAGAATGAGACCAAATTGTATTTAAAGTTTGGAATTCTTTACCGGACGCCTACGGTAAATTGAAAAGAATATGCACGTTCATTCTGTCCGTCTTCAGATTTACTCACCTGTGCGACCAAGTGTTTTCAAGTATGAATCTTATAAGAAGCCAAATGAACTGTCGGAACACTGAACGACTCTCCACAGAAAATCGACAGCAGAAATTGCACTAAACTATTAGTGAGTGGACTTGGTATACTTAAAATGCTGAAGATGAATTAGTGAGGTTTCGTGTTTCATTTATATAAACTCACATTGTTTCTGCTTGTACTCGTCAGGACTTGCCATTCAACAAAACGAAAGACCCACCTACTGACACGTGTCAGGAAGGTGGTGACAACAGGGATGCGTTGAGAAAAAAACAGAATATTCGAAAGTTTTGTGAACATCGGTGCACGAGTTTTGTCGTCAGGTGTACAGGATCTCGGAAACCACAGACTTTAAAACTCACATTCCACAAGTGTAGCCATCTTCCATCTAAGGTGTTGTTGACAACAAAGCCGGTTGTTCATCGAAGCATGACACGCTGACTAAAACTGCCTGTTTATATATAGGTATATTTATGGTCAGCAGTTGATAATGAGGTTCCGCTGAATTAAATAAGTAGGTTTACCTTCCAGTGCAAGAGATATGTTTGTTGTTTCGCCATTGATCACCACAAAGGCGGGGGGAATGCCATTGCAGACGGTCCAACCCAGTCTGCCCCCAAAGACCTACGTGAGCTGGTTTGTAGTCTTTCGCGATCGCCAGGAGAATAATACGGCAAATTTTTTCACGTGATTTCGCAGGTATCGATCTGGAGCGAACTGAACTGGCCGAAAGGCTCTCAGACAAGTCGTCGGCACGTGGGAGCTACATAGCGTTTCGGTGGAGAGGATAAACGTGAATTAAAAAATCTAATTAATGGGTTAAATCATTAATTTTATATTATATATAGTATTTGTTCACCCGCCATAGCTTTTACGGGTCTTTCTCCACAAGCAGACAGCAGCAACAACAACAACGACGACGACAAAATTAAAAGACGTTTCGAATCTGATCTCGGCGATCATCCTCAGAATTTTTTTTTATCATTCAAAACAACCAGAATCGAGCAGGCAGGAGTTGTTCACTGAACGGCAAATCAACTTTCACGAGCTCTGCATTCAAAGATAAAGTGAAGAGTCGTCTTGGAACTTAGCACTCTTCACAATGCCGTGTGAAGTTGGGCTATTCGGCTCTTTATTGACGCCATTAAAGAGCAGATTCGTTCAATGCGCAATTCTATTCGATTCCACTGAGCTACTTCGTATAGAACTGCCGGTGATTGTGGATCCAGGGGGGGGGAGGAGAGTGAACCCGGCATATACCTCATTCATGACGTAAGTAGAAACCAGACAAGCCGCTCGATCGGCGAACATAATAGCCGTTTCCTGTTATAACCAGATGCTGGTGGTCCATCCTTTGTTTTCTCGATAACCAAAATCGTTACATGGATATTTAGTAAATAACTATCCAGAATAAGGGGGGTGCGGAGAGACAATACCCCGTCAAGCCAGATCGTTAACACGTTGTGTTGACCAGGACAGGTTCCAAGGATCCAACAACGCGAGTGCAATATCGATATTAATGCACCGTTAACCTTTAAAAAAAAAAAACATTACAGGAGAATGAAGCACACTAATAAAAGAATCAGCGTGTCACTGGTAGTTTTCATTTTAATCTTTCTGCCCGTAGCTCCTTGGAGGAGGAAGGCGTCTTGAAGAGGGCATCAAAGGTGAGCTGTCCTCAGACCCGGCGAAGTCGTTAACGATCACACCCCACCAAGTCTTTGACCAGCTGACTGGAGATTCAGCGTGGGTGGTAAACCCTGAAGGCATCTGACGATCAGAAATACGCCTTTGACGTAAATCCATTTCACTCCGGATAATCCCTGACAGCTGGACAGAAACCATGGATGAACCATCCTTATTGTTTGATCGCCAGATGACTGGCAGCTGTTTCTTTACGCTTCACTTCATAGCTCGTGGCCTCTAGGAATGGTGGAAGAGAAGAGGCTTTGGCTTCAAGTCACCTGAAGCACTGCCACCAAGGACGAGTGTAAAGATGGTATTTCCGTGCCTTAAAGCCGGAGACACGCCGCTCTTCTTTCGAGATGAACGTGCGCAACGGCACCATCTTCCTCACGGCAACGTCCCATCCACGTTGAAAACAAGGTTCGGCGGGTAATTGCCATTTTTTTCCCGAAATTGTCTGACAAGTTTCGGGGAACTCACCAGCTGTGTGGATACTATGCAGATCAGATCGGCGCTTAAAATGATCAAACCACCGTCGAATGACCGGGAAATGTTTCTGCGGTGGATTCCTCTCCTTCTGGCTTCTTCAGATCATCAAATAAAGTTTTCCCCTCTGCCTGGCCCGTATCTTTTACCCGCGCTGCGGGAAACAGCAGCGAGCCGAGTGCCAGACTCTCCTGCTGCCTTGATTTTGTCCTTATTTTTCATAATTGTCCTCTTAAGTCCAAGTCCGTGCCCCCACTGCGGTGCTAGGTCCCGATTCCAAACGCCTCAAAACTTTTAATTTAGCATATATACTGATGCTCTTGAGCTTTGTTTTTAGTTCGCCCTCTGCACTGTCTCTTGCTATACGTTTCATGTTTTATCAATTAAAATGGGACGAATAATTGAGCAAAGCAGAGCTGGCCAACGTGATGACTGACTTCCGCAAAGGGAAGTAATTCAGGGTGCATTCGAGTTTACGACGCGCTCCATTTAAGTTTTTACTTGCTTTGTGTATTTTAACAGTTTGTCTCTCTTTAAACTGAACAAAAACAATGATTTTTTTAAGATTCATTATATAACTTTTTGAAAAGCAAATTTGCGCTGTAGCGAATCCGAGTATAACGCGATCGCGCAAAGAGGGTATGTATGGTTGTATGTATCAATATCCGGCAAGTAAAATCTGCGTCTCAAAATAATCCACCCATAAACACAGCTGGCAAAATTTATCTTGTTTTCCTTTACAAAGGGTAGGATTAACGTCTGGCGTAGATGGAGCGGGCCCAAAATTTTTCTCTGTTTTTTTTTATCCCAAGCAGTATAGTCAGCAACGAGACTTGGTTTTATTAAAAACCCTTTCTTTTTAAAATACAAGCAGGCATAAACATGCCCAGGCAGTTGACTCTTAGAAAAAACCTATAATTTTTTATCTTCTGCTATGCCACGCTCCGCATTCGTTTCGTGCGTTTCTTTTATCGTTCGCGATCCTGTTAATCAACACCTATCCCCAATCTAAGTCCGAACGAGTAAGATTTCCTTGGTTACGGTGAGAAATTGGCAGAGGAATCAGCGCAATGGGGCTGAGATTCAGACGGATTTTGTAATAAAGCACTCAGCATGCCTGACCGTGATAATTGCGCAACTGCTGGATGTTCGGGTAAGAGGGACTAAGCCACGCTAACATTTCAACACCTTTCCAGCGGATCCCAAACCGGGAAGTCTGTGGAGACAGTGGCCATTAAAGGGAACTTTTAAAAAATATTGTTTCGCGACTTTAAGACTTGCTAGTCTCTCTCTCTCTGTACTGACGTCATATCTCTGTACTGACGTCATATCTCTCTGTACTGACGTCATATCTCTCTGTACTGACGTCATATCTCTCTGTACTGACGTCATATCTCTCTCTCTCTCTCTCTCTCTCTCTCTCTCTCTCTCTGACATGTGTCTGTCTGTCGGCGGTCTCCACAATGTTTAATTTCGCGGTGACTAACACGTTAAAAAAAAACACAAACAACAGCAGCAAAATCATGAAGCGATAAAATGATTTACATTCAACGAATTCGTAAAAGTTCAAAAGATAGTGATTCATTGAAAGGCGATCGGTGGGGTCGTTAGCTCAACTGTGAATAACAGAAACGTTATAAGGAAGAATGTGAGTGGCCATCTGGGGCACTCCGCAATACGCTGACGTGACATTAGGCAAAGCGGTCTCTTCTCGGGATCACGTAGCTGTACGAAGATATCAGGTCGGTACGTTGCTGAACGTGAAGTTTATCAACCATAGTAAGTTCCATTACGATCAGTACACTTCTACCAACGAGTTACAAGCTCATTTATACCACTTTGAAAAAAAATCTGGGTTTCTGGAGTCGATAAACTGTTGGAAGGCAGTTTCAATTGCTGCTTGGCTTGAGAAGGATTTCGTACGGAGGAAGCTGTCGAGGCATCTGAAAAGGTGATTAGTCTGTGGGCGAAAAGTTTGGTGAATAGGCTGGGTGATGGAGAACTTCGCCTCTTCGATTCACCGATGCCAGCTGTTGTTGGGAGAGTTTCTGATGAACGACGTTTAATTCATGACAGTACCTTGCAAGAAGTTATAGTGGATGACACCAGTTGCAGTCCACAAGGCAGTGACCATGACCTTCTTTGGGTGGAGGCTGGGCTTTGGAATGTGGTTAGGCGCCTTGTCTCTGTCGAGCCACTGCGCTGATCGTTTGCGATTGTCGTAAAGGATGCACTTTTCATCACACGTAATGGTTCGGCCAAGAAATGGGTCGTTTTTGTTTCTTATGTCAAGCGAAGAGCAGATCTCCAATCAACGATTTTGTTGTTGTTCATTCAACTCGTGAGGCACCCACCTGTCAAGCCTTTGCACCTTGCCGATTGCGTCAAAATGCCGGGAAACAGTTGCAATGCTTACGTCAAGCTCTTCAGCAATTTCTTGCACTGTTTAACTTGGATCGGCTTCAACTGAGGCTTTCAGACGGTCGTCATCACAACTGGAAGGACATTCGCTAAGTTCCTCATTTTACGTCTCCTGATTGAAAATTTGCAAACCATCGTTGTACTGTGCGCTCGTTTGCTCTCTCCTCGCCCCATGTTACGAGTCGCCTCGCTGGCTCTGTGGCCCGGTTTGAACTCGTGAAGGAATATGGCACGAAAAACCTTTCTATCCATGCTTCACTGAGAACCCTGAAATAAATATCTATTTTATGATTTTTAATCAAGGGGGAAATGATAATTACTTAATTTAAGTAATTAATTTAATTTAATATAATTTACTAAGAAATATTTTATCTGGTTTTTCATATCATCTTTGAAGTGCTTTAATCTACATTGCATTTTATACTGTACTGTTCACGACACTCACGTTCAAAATGTCTGACAAAAGTTTGAAAAGAAAACGTAATGTTCTGTCTCTAGACGACAAAGTGAAGATCTTGAAAAGACTTGACTCTGGTGCAGTAGCTGCACGTTTAGCTGAAGGATATGGTGGTGGGTGATCTACTATCAATGACATCGAAGAATGGTGTGAAATAGACAGAGACCTTGACGCTTGCCAACAGCTCACTGACCAGGAGATCATACACAGCGTGACAGGTGACCCTTCGTCCGAATCAGACTCTGATGATGAACCATCTCCTGATAACGCTAATCCCGTACCATCCAATGCAGAGGCTGTAGACATCATGGACAAAGCATTGTGTTGGTTAGAGGCAGACAATGATGCTGAGCCCGTGCACTTAAGCATTCTACGATCGCTACGCGAGAAGGCTGCAGGAAAAAGATTGTCTAATCTTAAGCCACAATCAATTAAGACATTTTTAAGCCTGTGTAATAATTAGTATTTTTGTTCATGCATTTTTTAAATTTTGTTTTCATGATAAATCATTTTTAAGCATTTATTGGGGTTTTATTAAACATCTTGCACTTCATCAAATTACATCATTAACCTTACAGTATTATGACAAGCAAGACTCATTCATCATGTGACCAAAATTTCTGCAGCCAGACAAAATGGAGGTTAACAAAGACGCACATGCAAACATTTTCACTCAAATTACATTGAAAATCTACAGTAATTAAGTAATACGGTACTTCACTTTGGGTTAGAAAGGCATTGTTTCGAAACAGTTTACACAAGTGACAATTAACATGCATAGCGTCTATTGTTCAGATAGGGTGTCAATTGGATGTTCGAATTTGACCCTCGGCCTGCTCACAGCAACACCCGCATTCCATTTTTTCTCACATATCCGAACAAATAGCTTGTCTCCGGGCTTGTCCGGATACGTGAGGTTGCACTGTATATGCACTGGCAGGCAACTTTATTATAATCAATACCCAGTAACTAATTGGGACACCACAACCTGCCATAGAATCCATAAGGTGCTGGAAGGTGTACTGGGAGATAGTACTCAATTCTCTCATTAATATGTACGTAATATACGGACCAAAATAGGCAGAGGATCGCGATGGGAAGTTGGTCTTACAAGTTCATTCAGCAGGTGTTCATTTGAAATAAGATCCTGAGATTTTGCCGGCCACGGGAAATGCCTGATCTCCGCCACGTTCCTCAAATCATGAACCCGCGATGAGGAGACGGTGGATAAAAGAGCAATGTCGTAGGTAGTTGTTCCAATCAGGATGCACGCAGATCATCGCTAAATGCGTCTGATCAGGAATTATGCCGAAGTTTTGTTCAGCACAATTTCCAAACCGTGTTGCGCTATCTCACATTGCGTTGGCATAAATATGAACCAGGTGTTAACTACCACTAAAACATCGATGGTACGTGGGCTTAGCTGTCAGTTATCGGTTAAGCATACAAGTCGATACAGGGGGCAGCGCCGATGATACAGTGATGACTATGCAATCGTTATCAAATCTGCAGTCACCATTAATCGTTCGAGTTCTGTCGCAAAATCAGACAGCTTCAGAACCGACTTACCGAGATTCACAGGCTAAAGTTAGCGGGCACGTAGACAAACAGTATAGTACATTAGGGCGTGGTTTTTAAATTGTGAATAGAAAGTTTAGAGCCGGAGTCTTACTGGCAGACAGGGGAGATGTAATGGTAAATCAGGATAACTCAGGGTCCCCAACAAAAGCAGTCTGGAAAACTATGTAACAAATTCAAATTTAGAGCCCCCCAGCCCTCATAGTCCGAGTTGGACATGTCAAAAATAAACTGCGGCCCAATGCTACCCCAACTAGTGTCTTAAGGAACATATGGAGAGAAAACTCCGTCCTGAGGGTTCAGCCTGGAAAAATCCTACCTCTCCTGCCGTAATTAGTACGAAGGAGTTGGGTAGCCCGCTGCTCTCACTAGGATGAGGTACATCAACACATATAGCCACAGGTCGAAATAAGGCCTCAGATAAACAGCTGCGGCGGCCGGTCGTGGATCCGACCCAGCTCCCAACACACATACGCAACCTAACAGACAGACCGTAAAACACCTCGCAACACCCCCACCCCCCAAAAAAAGATTAAAAAAAGATGCACTTACGATGAGAATGTGTGGCTTCACGAGTAGTTGCCAGAGGGGGCGCTGTATTTGTTGGAAACAGAAACTGAAATGATCTAATCAATGTCACCAGAGGGGCGCTGTATCTGTTGGAAACAGAAACTGAAATGATCTAATCAATGTCACCAGAGGGGGCGCTGTATCTGTTGGAAACAGAAACTGAAATGATCTAATCAATGTCACCAGAGGGGGCGCTGTATCTGTTGGAAACAGAAACTGAAATGATCTAATCAATGTCGCCAGAGGGGGCGCTGTATCTGTTGGAAACAGAAACTGAAATGATCTAATCAATGTCACCAGAGGGGGCGCTGTATCTGTTGGAAACAGAAACTGAAATGATCTAATCAATGTCACCAGAGGGGGCGCTGTACGAACCGTCAGACTGAGACAAAACATGACACAGCATCGGCTCTCACAAAATGGCCAAATGATAAACACGGGAATAGTTCAAACACACTGCTGAAATGTTTAAATCCGCACATAAGTGGCTTTGAGAATGTTCTGCTGCAACAAAATGTTGAATGACATTCAGTTTTTACAAATCAGCCAAAACTACAGAGTTACCATTAGAATTATTGCAGTGGAAAACGTTCGATTGTACGATTCTCAGTACAAACAAGTGGTTGGTGGCACAAGACGACTGACAGGACGGGAACTGCAATCGTCAGAACATCAAAGTTATGAATGTACAAAAACAAGGAAATCGTTTTGACTATGGGACCAATGACGTAGCCGCATTTGGACATGAACCTTGTCAACCACAATATGAATTAGAGAATGTGTGAAAGCGTTTGGATTACTCGAACCGTTCGCAAGTTCTGTTCCAGTTTGTGTAAGGGGATGTGCTAACTGTAATAAAGGAAGAAATGTTTTGTAAATGTAGATACACTGCTAGAAGCAGTCAGGGGATGGGAGAAAAAGCAGAACAATAAACATTGCAGGTATATATATATATATACGAAATGTTCAAAATATTTATTTTTATAATATATTTTAAATATTACTTTATATTTAGCATGGTCTTGCCGCTGTCCCTGTATATCAAGCTATTGTTGTCATTTTTGCTAACACGTATTCATTTTCTCCCAGTAAGTGTAAATGACTTCTCCCCGCTGTCATTGTATCAACGTTGATGAAGATTTCCCGTGGTAAAAAAAAAGGTCGATATAACAAACTTATTGCATACTCAGCTATCATAAAGCTACTTTGTGATTATGTAGTCATTACAAAATAAAATGCGTTTATTTCTCTCCGCTATGTAATTACGTTATCATAAAAGGCGTAAATTCGAGACACTCGCTGAGGTTAAGCGCCTGACTCCGCCCCTCTCACTTTTCCACCAGTTTTGATAAAGATGCTGCCTAACGACCTTCTTGACCCCTCCCCCGACCTCAGCTTACGCGGTCCCACGCTCCACTTTTCTCTTCAAATGGTTCGTAACAACCGAAACCACGGCATCGCCATTTCGCCGTTGCCGTAAAAGTCTACCAGATCCACTTCCGGCTCCCCGACCCTGCCGAGAGAGATGTCGGACTGTCCAAAAAGAAGGGCAGGACACCGATGCACTTTTTTGTCGACGACCAAACAGTGAATCTTTTTTTCCCTCCATTTCGCCCACTTTACAATCTCACCACATTGTCCCATTATCCATCAACGACGGACGCAACGGGGTCCATTAACCTCTCCAGAATAAATCGCCATTTTCTAATTATACGGGTATTAACGGAGTGTTGATCGCTATCATACGTGAAACAGCTGCCCCATCGCTTGTGATCAAATCTGGGCGAAGGGCCCGGACAGGCAACGTGGCCGGCCAGCCCTCGCCCTCTTCTGTATCGTTATTAATAGTCTTTGGTACGGTCAACTGACCTGGAAGAACCACGCCCCTCTGACACCGATCACGTGACTGTCAGCGGGTGGTGGTAAGCGAACCAACCGACTGCTGGTCCACACGAATCATCTGCTAGTCGCCCAGAGCTTTCTACAAACTTCACCGGTAAAAGTCTCTTGCGAAACAAAAGTAGCCAGTGTTTTTTCTTTAGAATGTTTTTATTTGGTGACTTTAAAAAAAAAAAGATAAAAAGCAGAATACGTCAGGTTTTCGAACCGGTTCCTGGCATCGGGAAGAAACCCAAAAGCTCGATAATAGAACAGTAGTGGCATTCCTCAGGCAAGGAAAGAGATTCGCGAAGTAGGTCGGCTCAATGTCGATCCGACAGCATATCCAGAATACCGTCCCGCCTTGAGGAATCTCCGATCGTATCCTGCAGGAATTACGTTCTTAAACATTTGAACCTGGAGGTAGAATATAGCTACAGTCACTTCCCGGGTACGGACGCTAACCTTCGCTTCGTTAGGCAGGGAACAAATGACAGGGACAGGCGAGTGGAAGATTGAGTACCTGGGTCAGGTTCCGCAAGGAATCAGACAGGTGTATAAATCCTATGGGCAAGAAACTTAAAATATCTTTCTCGAGCAGTTATCGTACGCAGACTGCGCGACAGATGTACGCGTGAGGAAATCTAGGCCGGGGTCAGGGTTATAAAGAAGAAAACGGATGCAAACGTTTTATTTTACTGCTATGAAGTGTAGATACGAGTTTATTGGATATCACTCTATCAAGACAGCATTAATGCGGCCCGTCTTCAGTCTATTTAGACCCTGGCTTTCCGTTAGTAATCTAAAACATTGTTGGATTAACTGATCGGCGATCCTTATTAACTCGTAATCTTTATGGGGAGAAATCAGCGCGATAACAACCAGATATATTTTTATGATGCCCTTTTTTTTAAAAAAAAAGATACTTAAGTTTTTACACGAATGCGGACATCACATTTTGCTGCTTTGTGTCTGAGGGCATTCTGTATCTAATACCTTTTTTTGTTGTTGTTCATTAAGAAGCCTGCATACCTACAGTATTGGACATAAATATGATACAGGGTGCGGGTGAATGATTGCACTGAGAGGAATACATTACAGAAAATATACAAACACCAAGATAAATAGGTTACGCGGTGCATTGGTATTCGTTGTGTGGGGTCTTTAACTTCACAGAGAGCATGACACATTGTTTTCACGCTCCAATACAGGCTATCAATGTGTGAGTGTGGATTGTTGTTCCAAATATTCTGTAGCGCTTTACACAATTCATCCAATCCTTGGCATTTAGTTTCCGTCTGACTTTGTCAATAACCTCATTGTTGTTCATATCAGGACTTTGTGCATCTCTGGGAGTGTTCTATCATCCTCCATACATTCAAGATAGTTTTTCACCGAGTTGGCTGTATGACTGGAGCCGTCGTCATGTTGGAAGACGAGTCCCCGCCCAATGAAGTGTCTTTGTGAAGAAATGTCATCATGAATGGAAACCTGCTCGTACCTGTCAGCAGTCAGTGTACGTTCGAATCTATGTAGATGTCCGACACCCTTGGCTGATATGCAGCTCCGCACTTGCATCGATCCACTCCCGCTTTATTGTAGCTGCTGTTGTTGTTGTTGTTGAGCTAGTTGGACTTCCGAACAAGGCTCTTTCAATGGCATTGCATCCTGTAAAGACAAGTGGCCCGTTCTCTGTCGAGTCGTCTTGGTGATTGAGACGTTCGTCGAGCCGACACCAGGGGCTCCGAGGACCAGGGAGGTCGCTCTCGCGTCGGGCAGCTGCTCTTGTACGCTGGCCGTTGCAATGCTTCTCGGTCCGCCATCGAACAAACTGCCGTTGATAGTTGGCAGACAGTTCACACTCGGACTGGTCTGTAAAGAGCAGCTTCCTCCGGGTTTGGTCATCCTATTGCTTCATTTCTGCTGCCCACTTCAGCCTCGCCTCTCTTCAGCAAAGGTCTTCGAGCAGCTACACATTCCTTGAGACCGCTTCACGCTAATGTGGTCCCGCTGTTCATGAAAGAAGAAACCACAGCACCCGTACTGCAGCTCTGTCGTTCACAAGATCTCTACCATCTCCTCATCGTTTATCACGGCACCTAGCGTCACTTCTGGAGAGTTCGGGTTTTCTTCCTTGACCCCGTCTATTGTCAACAGTAGTAGTTTTACGTATCCTCCCCAGTCTTGCATACAGCTCCTTCTGAAACATGGAGCCGCCTTCACTAGCTGAGACACACGCTCGTCATGTGATATATCCTTCTCAGAAACCACACTGTCTACACCTTTATAGTCCTGCAGGTATGACACTTTCTGAGTTCCAGCATGAAAACCAGTTACAGCGCCCTACATCAACACCAGACTGTACTACGGGGCACCTTTTCCCATAATTATTTCCAATGCTGTATGTTCAATACACAACTGGTGCCACAAGCAACGTTCAGTTACCACAGTACCGTCAGTACATCGTGACCGACGTCCGCATCACTAAGCACATCGCACCTTTTTCAGCCGACGTGTTTCTACGGCGAAAGGAAATCTAGTAGTGGAATCCATCAGCTCGACCCTGAACAGTGAAGAGAACCAGGGAATGCAGCCAGCACAAACAGCTTCAGTTCACCCAACCAGCTCGACAGATTAGCTGAAGCGACATGGCTTCGTCAAATTAAATTTCACAAGATTCCTTTTGTCATTGAAAGCCATAACACATAATAATTAGCTATTCTTTTATTTATTTATCACCGCCGCTATTTCTAATTGAAAAGGCTGGCGAACATTCTTTGCTAATCGTCAGTTTTTGTTTGAACGGTCACCACATGTTTGTACTAATGACCAATTCAAACGTATTGTGTGGCGGGGTCTTTACTCCTATCACAGCACAGCCGACGGTTGCTTGTGTTTATTAACTGAAGATAAATCTTTAACTTGGAAAATAAAATTGTGTAATAGACGAGAGTGGGCAGGATATCATCCACCACCCGCTGTGTTAGCCGTTTACACACCGTTAGGTCTGTGTTTCCAGGAACGCAGTCAGAATTTCAAAATAATGAGATCTAACCCGACTTCCACTTCGGTACCCCCGGCAGAGCCTTTAGCAGCGCTCCAAATCTTAGCAAATCAAAAAAAGTCGGGCTGTCCGAAAGGGTCATAGAATCCGATGCGGCCTGAAGTGTTGGGGGCTCGCTCGGGGTTTCCGATGTTGTTGTTGTTGTTGTTGTTGCTCTAAACAAGAAAGTTGGGAAAACTGTTCACAGAGAGAAATTAGATTCCGTGGATGAAGGATCTAGAAAGAAAGAAGTCGAAAGCGCGTGCACGCAAGATGGCTGCAGCTACTGCCGCGCGCTTCAGAATTATGACAAACACCGTCTAGATTAGTAACAAGAGGGCCCCACTGGACCCCGCTTGGCTTCTTCCCACCCATCCCTTCTTCAACGGCCATCAAGATGCCATCGCGGCCACTGAGATCTGCCGTTCACGGCAACGCCATTCCGCCATCAAACCTTCGCCGGAAGTTAAGCCGAGACCCACTCGATCAACTGGTGCCGGAAATCGATTAGTCTATTTATTGATTGAACAGCATTGGCATTCGTGAAAATTAGATTTGGCGCTACAGATTTCCCGGCGGGTTGCATGCAGAGTCGTCTGATTGCGGAGTTCGAAGTCGGAACGCCGTAACTTTGTGAGTCAGTGACTACACCGGTAGAGGGCGGGCTTGTCATCACTCTCTATGTATGAAAAGAACATTCAGTATTTTCCAGCTGGGTTTTTTCTTCACTTTTCCGTTATGTCGCAGTTTTCCCGGTGTAACTGGAGATAACGCGGACGGACCCACGTGACGGATACCCACCTGGGTACTGGCAGCGCCTTACAGGTGGTAAAACAGGGGGGGGCATGTTTAAAACCTTTCTCCCTTTTTGTTTTAATAATTAAAATTTTTTTTAAAAAGTAATTAACCCTTTTTGTTGCCTTTTGAGATTAACGAACGGTTGTTTTTTTTTTTTAAAAGACGAGAAATTCTAGGTAATTTTGTTTACATTCTTTTCGAATTATTATTATTATTTCGGCGTTGTCGCCGTCTGGGCCCCTGTAATAAAGATGCTGGGGCCGCTGTTACCTTTGTATTTTCCATTCTGCGGCGGTTCGTCGGTCAGCCAACCTCTGACCTTACCCCGAGTTAACTCAGGACGGACCAAACTGCCATAAAAAGCACAATGATAAACTTTCTTTGGGTTCTGATAATGTTTAGTTTAGGTCCGAAGCTATCGCATCACAAAGGCCGCCTTCACTTCACCTCATCACCGTAGCATCATCCATTTAAAGACACACCAACTAGCCTATTCCCCTCCTAAACCCATAGAGGATTTTTTTCGTCATCTGTTTACATATAAATTATAAAGCGACTACGTTTTCAGTCCGTAAACACTCCGCTTAGTTAATCACTTATCTGTCTGTAGCTGTTTCACCTGCCGTTCGATTACCTGTATAGTGAGCGGAAGGTGTGAGCTGATAAGCCAGCCAGTGATGAGTACCCGACCAAAGAGAGAGAGACGGACAGGGGATTTCTGAAATGTACAGTAGATATCACAAGAGTAAGAAATCGCTGTTGTTAGAAATATGGTTCAGGTTTCATTGTAGGAAACTCTACGTATTTCTTGAGAAAAGTGTGCCTTTGTTAATGTGACGAGATTATTTCGTGTCCCTGTAAGGTGTGTGTGACGTCGTTTAGACAGGTAGAACGGCTGTTTACCGAGCGCCAGAGTTGGAGGTATGGGGTCGGTCGGTCTCCACGTCTGCTTTACGGCACGTCGCTCCAGGTGACCGGGTGGGTAGCGGGTGATCGCGCTGGTACGCCAAATCCGAGTATTCAACCTACGCACAGATGATTTGAGATGCGAGTTTAAAATCTACGTGTCTTAATTTCACCGCTGTCTGAGACACCACCGGGCCGAGCTACACCTGGATGTTAATTTCCCCGTCTCCACACCTCACCTTCGATGGTCAGTCAGTCGCGCAAGACGAACTGCCTGCCATGGATTTTTTCGCCGGAGTTCGAAGTGACCGACAACAACCCATCAGCATCAACACCGCCGAGTTGGGGACACCGGAACCCATATTGGTGACAGTGCGAGTGAAAGCTGTCGCTTTGCTTGGTGCAACTTTCACTGCTAGTTTACATCTTTTCTGGATGCCCACGAGGCGGGCTGGCGTTTGGCGTGAACAGATCTTGCATAAGTAAGATTACGATACTTTTAGATGTTTAGTTACCAGAATGTTTGCGGTCTCGTGGGAAACCAACGCACCTGTACTGTGCTTCTCTTCAAAACGCCTTGTTCTCTCTACTGTATTGAGTCATCCGTGCAAACGAGCGTACAAGCAAGAGGTGTGAAATTATTAAGACATACTGCGCGTGTTTTGATTACACGTACTGATCATTTTACCTGAGAACGCTTCCACAATTACTCGAACATAAACAACAACGGACTGATTCCACAAAGCTCCCCGCGCGGTTTTAGTTCAGAATCAAGGTGTCATTCCGCAGCAAATCAATATATTTTAAGAAAGTGCCCCATCTCACCCCCTCAGATTTTGATGAAACTTCTACTGAAGATGCAACGGGCTCCGAAAGGAAGGTTTGTGAACTTGTAGACGCTAACTTTCAATAATTTTTAAAATACGGGGCTGGAATCATAGAATACTTGGGTCTAAAATGATACTTCATCTTACGCACATGACGAAATCTACATTTCAATGACAAATTTCCGCAACAAGACTGCTGCTGCCACGGAACTTGAGTTTCTAGATTAGTTATCCCAACTGTGACAGTTTATGACTTATTTTTGTCACAAAATGGACCCAAAATTGGCGTTTCATCCGAAGTCATATTTAAGCATTTGTGAAGCGTGGTAATCTGTTATCTTGGTACGAGAGAGAACCAAAATATAGAGTGATCTAGCACTACCTTCTACGGAAGAGACTGAAGGGTCCGACCATTACTTCAGGGGGCCGAAGTAACCACGTGGCTTTGTGGGTGCATGTTTGCAAAATATATATCATTTTAAAAACAAAAATAATAATAATAATGATACAGAATTCGTGGTGGTAGGCCGGCGGATGGTGAAGAAGGAACCAACGGCAAAACCAGTCGACGCCGACCGGGAATCGAACCCGGAGCCCGCCGTGTTGGCAGTCCAGTAGTAGCCTGATCACCCAGCCACCGACCGGGATTAGAAAAGCGATGAATTCACGTCACCTGGTGCCTCTACTCAACTGCCCCGGTCGGAATAAATTCATATTTCCTTACACATACCTGTCAGTCATTTTTAATATACTTAGACTGCATAAATACAGTAACAGATTATCATTATTATTATTATTCATTATCATTTTCCAAGCATACTATCCCTCCTGTACGCATATTTAGCTACACAAAGCACTGTACACACATTTATTAACCAGCAGGCAAGCAGCGGTTCCAGATATCCGCCGGCTGCAGTTGCATCTCTGCTCTTAAGTTTGTGGTTGACACCGGGATAATATCAGCCTAATGCGTCTTCTTGCCCGGCACCTCGATAATGAATCCACATAAATTTATTATTATTAGTAGTAGTAGTAGAAAAAGGAGGCTGATGATAATAGTTCGCTGTTGTGATAGCCAAATGTTAATTTAAAAACAACAGAAGACGTTGCTGATACCGCCACTTGACGTCTCTACCTTGTGGCCGGTCCCCTGTGATGTGTTTGCCTAAATAGTAATAAACATGTGGTTCCAGTCGCGGTGAGCGAGGGCAGGACGGGAAGAGGATTATGGACGCCTGCCGATCGCTGTCGGGTCCAGTTCTGTGCTCACTGACCGACGGCCAGAGGCAGGTGTGGGGCGGACGGAGCCTTCCCCTCATCCCGACAAGACTCCGGCATCTGGCTGATTTGCGTGCTGGGCTCGCCGATTGATGACTCATTCTGCCGGATGTGTCTGCAGCTCCTCTCCCTCACCTTACACGCATAAACGAGCAAGTTCGCACTACGCTCCCAGATAGATATACCAGACGAGAGGCGCCCGGCCCCTTCACCCTCCCGTGATACTAGATGGCCCCACACAAAAACACAACAAGCGTGACTGACCTTCGCCGCCGGCCCCCTGTCTCAGCTGACCCCTTCGTTGAATGTCTTCATACCGCTGGTGATGAACACGGCCGATCCTTTCGGTTCGCCCGTATGGCTGGCAGATATCAGACTCGTCTTAAATCGATACCGTGGTGGTTACCATCCACCGACCAGCGCCGCTCTGCCCAGACTGGCTCCAGAGACTCGGCTCCCCTCGGTTTCCCCCTGTTCGGCCCAGCCTGGACTGCCAGCTATGCTGAGTAAATGCGCGCACGTTGTCATCGTCGTCTCCCTCGCCAGCCAGCCAGCCCGCCGAACGACTAATGCTTCACAGACATCCGGGTTACAACTTTATCCCACGAAAGAACAAGTATGTCGAGGTCAGGCTGAGGAGCGAGCCCGCGTGTCGAGAGGATGTTTTCCTGCGGATGATTTTAACCGAAAGCTGCCCCCTCCCCTGCCCCAGCTAGAAGTGCGGTAGGTTGGAACCATGGGTAGCGCGGCCTACGAGTCCGCCAGCCGCCAGGTACCACTACTACTCGGCGGACTCCTCCTGCTGCTATGGGAAATGGCATCCTAGTTATCTGTTCTTAGGGATGCCATTTACTAAGTTAAAGCGTGCGTGGTAGTCGATTCAAGCACCTGCCAGATGAAGAGCTTCCCTCGCCAGTAACCTAGACTAGGCTGAAGGGCTGTAAAGCTCGAGAAAGGGGAGGTTACTTCTTCTCGATACGGTACATTTAACAGAAGAGGACGCGGTTACTGTTCCTAGTAGAGCTGCCTTTTTTAACGAACTTGGATGAAGACTAATTCATGAGGTGTCCATTAATCCCTGGACAATAGTAGTAAATTTCTAGCCGCCGCTAAAGTTGCAAGCTCGTCGAACGGGGATGACTTCAAAACTTGTCAGTCACGATATCATTGCTGCCAGCCAGACTCCCGGGTCGGGCAGGCAGCTTTAGTATAATTGTTGTCTAAATTATCTTATGGGCAGAGACGTAATTCTCAAAGCTTCTGGTTTTAAATTTACACACACACACACACACACACTATATATATATATTTTTTTTTTTTTTTTTCGTTTTTTTCCCCCTACTTTAAAAAAATTTTCAAAAAGGAAACTGAGCTGAGATTCTACTGGAACACTTGGAAAATACAAGAAGTACATCGAGGCGCCCGGCGGACAGTTCCTTCACAGGCCATGATGCTCTGCAGACCGCACGCGCCGTCACGCTTGACTGAAAGCTCCACGACTTTTCTACGCTGCAGTAGATCACGATCTCACGCCATCTATTTCTGCTTATTTCTAAATGTGCTTCGATTGCACCCCGGCGCTTCGTGTCCGCTCGTGGGCTGCTGCTGTCCTGCTAAAGAGTCGACACACACAGCGCTCGTTTCTTCGAGAATCTCCGAGATTCGTGATAATTAACCCTTACTCGCCGGCTAAGAAACTTTCCAAAACGTTTGTTGTGTGTGTGTGGGGGGGGGGTAAATCCCGAAAGGTGGCGCTCTACTCGGATTTCTAGAACAACCGAACTTTCATTTTTCGTATCCATGGACGGTAAACGGGGAAACCGCACAACGTTTGGTTTTAGGAACTGGAACAGGGAGATACTGAAGCGCGTGACCGAAGATGGGCGGGATGGCGAGGACGGTCTGCGACTGTCCTCGGAGAGCGTGAGGCTGGCGGCCGGGTGGAAAACAAAAAATAACGGCCGAGTCGGGTAAAAGTGCTGGCTGGTTCGATTTCCGAAGTCGCCTGCCAATAAAACAATCTCTCGAGCATCACTAAGTTCGTTTTTCTGGCGACATTTGTTGCCATATGATAAGAAAATAAAAACTCTATGCGTGTATAATCCGGGCTTCGATGACTCCGCGTCGAGCACTGCGGGGGACATCTTGGGTTGCCCACGATGCGCTATTGAGGCGCCCGCTCACGCACACCGGCGATCTGATCTTCCTCTCCTGTCCACAATCACGCCGCGCCCCGGCGAAAGACCTTTTAAGATGTGCGAGGAAACCGGGTCGGCCGGAACAAACTTACGCACGCCGGCTTGGAGAATGGAGAAACGCCAAAACGAGGCGATCCGTCGCCATAATTGAACTCGGTCTGGAGGGGGTCCCTCGACTGTGACTCCAGTAGCTTAATCACTATGGCCAACCGGTTTTCGGCCTGCGTCGCTCTTCTGCTTCTCCGGCCGCTCGCGCTTTTCCTCTGTGGTAAAACTTGCCTTAACTTTTCTGCGTTTTCAGAAATTTACCTTTTAGTTATTTCAAACCGTTCGGCTTCCATTAAGATCTTACTGCTACCAAAAGAAGGAGCCCGATTTCTGTTACATAGAAAGAAAACGGAAGGGAAGATTGTAATAAATGGAAATGCTCGTGGACTGTAGCGGGAATCAGACCGGTGAAAGATAATAGTCGATGCAGACGGCTGGACGAGGGTCAGGAGCCATGGCAGAAATTTAATTCGGTTTATTATTTAGTTAGTTAGTGTATAACTGACAATTCAGCTTTAAGAAAAAAAGCGCCCGAGGTAGAAGTTGGCACATTTCTCGCCTTGGTCAAGCAGTGTACCTAACATAACCCTCCCGCTGGCCTTTACCCGATTTCGCGTGTGGATTTATAGTTAACACGCTCCCTACATTTTCAAACTCTCAAACTGGCTAAATACCAAGACAACTGCTGCTACACCCTGTTTAAAAACAAGTCCCCTTTCGCTCTCTCCGCGTGGTTTTCTGGATGTGGGTGCATGAAGAGGAGGTCCGCGGTGACCGCGCGACTGGCTTCTACCTCAGATATCAATCGAAAGTCGCCAGTCGTAACCTGGGTAACTCACTTGGCCACCCACACTCTCCCCTTCCAGTTTACGGCTGGGAGACGTCCTTAGACCCCAACGGCCGGGATGGAAGAGAAGCAACATCCATCCTATAAAGATTCCAAAGCAAAAGGAAAAACTTATATTTCAACACTGTAAAATTCCGTTATGTCGTAGTTGGAATATCCACAAATCTGCAGTTAGGGAGGATCTCTTACACTTCAAATGAGATAAGTTGTTATTTCAATAAATTGCGAGCCATGGGTATACCACAGACTCTTCGCGACAGACGTCACGACGGCTGCAGTACCTGACTTGCTGTCTGATTGATGCCTGAGATAAAAGGTCCAGACCGCGGTCCAGCGGTAAAACAGGACTGTTCGCCGTCTAATCATTGTACAGCAAGTGTTCCTATCACACGAGCTGGATCAAATCAATTCTGCGAAATTCTTCTTTGTCTTTCGTCGCCATCCTTTTCCTAATAATAGCGAAAATTCTATCACTATGGGAATGGTATCCGTTTTCGTTTCCCATATGTTGGGAATTTCTACTTCCAGCCCGTTGTACTTTGATGATTTCTCAACTTCTACAGCTGCTGTATTCTTCTTTTTTGTTATCAAGAGCGTCTATCATCGACATCTTTACTTAGCGAGATATCAGCAGCCACGGAATAACGACAACAATAATAATAATAATAATAATAATAATAATAATAATAACCCTTACCACCCATCTTTAACAGCTGAGACGTCTCTACTCAGTTAAAACACCTTTGAGATTAGCCGATAGAGCGCGGAGAGTCTGAATATTTAAACTCGATGACAGCACATATATCAAACTTTTATCTCCCGCAAATATGTTTTCTTAAAAGTGAAAGAAAAACAAAGTCAGCAGCGCAAACGGGAAAACTCGAATCGTTTCTTTCCTGCCAGATAATCTTAGATTTTTTCCGTGTCGGAAGGATAACAGCTCCACTGTTACGATGTGATGACCGCACTTAAGAGAGCTTCTGGACAAAGCCACAGCCACGCATTTGGCGGTTATGGACTTCGTCAGAACACGAGAGACAAGTCAGTTGCCGCTTTGGTATTTATTGCGCCAGTTAATAATATTTTTGACAGAAAAAAAAATCATTCGACGATATTGTTTGCGGCATATCGATCTTAGCATTTCAGCTGGTATGGCTGTGCATTTGGTAAACTGTGGGTTAGACAGACACAGCCTGGTGAGTCTGTCTGAGTGGTCTCATGCAGCTGTAACGTCTGTACGGAGCGTTTCTTCTTATCGATGCTTCCCACCTGTTTCCCGATCAGGTATGGCGCGGCTAACAGAATATACACGGTGTACATTAGCACCCAAACTTAATCAGATCCTTCAAGACGTAACCCACGAGGCTATCTCCTGGAGCAGCCAATCCTTACTCGCGGTCACGATAAGTGCAAAGAAAGCCAGGCAGTTGATGGTTGGACGAGCTCGGTAAAGGCCATCTAACCATCCGTGAAATAGAAATTCCACTTAGCGATGGCATGACAACAGATTTCCCGAGAGCGACAGGGTTACGCCGGAGTTCCACACACAGTATGAACACCTACTAGATCTGACAGATGTTTCTAACCACACGTTCAACAAAGGGGCTGATTGGTGGTCTGTCAGTTTGCTAAATTGTGATTAACGAATTATTACTGGGGTTTCACAGATCGGCTAGCCAGTGTATTGATTATGGTAGTAAACACGGACCAGCCCTGCACACTCCGGAAGAAGAATGAAATATTAGGTAATCCGGTGACCCTAACCGTAACCAGACACGTGATAACTGGTAGCAGCCGTTAGACACAATGAAAACTCAGAGGGCTGGAAGGCGAACAGTATCAGTTCTGTAGGTGGGTCCCGTGGTACAGGGGTGAATTAATAGGGATGCTGGGGTGAGCCCGTCAGACCGCTAAGGACGAGGTAACCGGCTTCACGTGGCAAAGCATGGATCGCTAAACATGGTAAACATCAGAGAGCAAAATCGGCGTCGAAGTGACACGAACAGTTCCAGAAACGACAGGCTCCAGGACTGGTCGGAACAGGCCGGGGGGGGGGAAGCCGAAAGCAAACCAAGCTCTGAGAGCAGGTCAAACAGCCCTGCCGTGGCCACTGACCGAAAGCTAAATAGCCATCTAAACAAGTCCGACCAGCTGGCGCTGGGGTCCGTGGAAGAGACCCCGCAAATGTCTCTCCACTCGAGCTAACAGTTGGCAAATGACGAACTCTCCCCGCTTTGTTCACATTCGGGACGATACGGTGGGAGGCGCAGCAGCCCTTCCGCTCAGACTCAATCTGCCCGTTCTGGCGAACCTTCGGCTTCACTGCCATGAGCAGTGTATATTTCCTCGTATTTTCGGCCCAGCAAATCATTCGGGGTAGCCGCCAGGCTGAGCTACTAATCTGCTGCAGAGAGGCATACACGACCGAATTTCACCTTTAATTGTGCCGAACAGCATGGGTTCCTTTGCCTTCCGAGCTTTGCAACAAAAAAAAATAATAAAACTTTAGCTGTTCTATTTCTCAATGTATTCATCCATGTACACGGCCCTAAAGAAGGAGGACCGCGATCTTTATTTCCGGTACTGGGGCGGCCGGTCGTGGAACCGACCCAGCTCGCAATCTAACATATGAAACCTCTCACACACACACACACACACCCCTAAACACCGCACAACACCAAAAAAAAAAAAAAGTAGCACTTCCACCCCGCCTCCGCCTACCGGAAGAATGGCCGGCTAATCACAAATCTACTTTCACAAGGGTAGATAACTCTCAGCTACGGTGGCACAGCTGGACATCTCGGTTAGAAACGTTCCTTTCTGAGACCAAATCACCTCTCAGCATCACACGTGTTCGCGGGGAAGTGGATCGACAAGCCACGCCCCGCTGTCTGGTGTAAACGAGTGAGATGTCTTCGTGTCAGAGCGAAGCGAAGACGGCCAAAGTTGTACTGAATACGGCGCACAAGAAATGTTATAAATACAGGCGAGGAGGGGGGGTATTACTCTTTAGAAATACTGGCCCAACTCTCCTCTATCTTTCAAACGCTTCCATGTTCCTGTAGCTTCCTGCCATACAAACCGCGTGGGAAGCAAAAGTAAACTTTAAGCCAAACTTTCGACGTATGCGCTACCGTTTACACGGTGAACTGTCCCCATAAAGGCGAAGCGTGTTTATCGTCAGCCGACTTCTGACACCTGTGGTGGCCCCTTCAGAGCAGCAGCCAGATCTGGCGCAGCGTCCGCGACGACTCACTGGGCCTGCTTTACTAGCCGGGGTTTCCTAAAGAAGTTTGGGAGCTTAATCTTGCAGAGATAACCAATTACACAAGACACAAATGTGCACTTTATAAAATATTTTCATATATTCTCTAGCGTTAGAGTATCAACCCCATCGTAATTAAGAAAAACTGAGACTCCTGTTGGCGCCAGACCGAGAATTACTCTGATCTGACTTGAAGACCCACAAATTAAAGACAATTTCCCAGTTCGCTCGTGAGGTCCTTGTGTCTTACAGCATTTCTATTTAAATGCCGCCCCGTACGTTCACGTAAGTTGTTTCCACTCTTGCTGCTGTAATGCGCCTTTCCCCTTTTTCCATCGTCAGAATAACGTCTCATCCTCATCAGACGGTTATTATTATTTCATCAGCCAAAACTATTTGAAAAATCCTGACTGGAAGCGGCCCCGGGTCTCCATAGTTTATTCTGTGCTGAACGTTGCCCTCCCGAGTAATGGAAGATATAACCTTTCTCTAATTTGCTTTCGTTGCTACTCTGTTGCTTGCTTCGCTCATCAAAAGGTTCGTTTATCTAAAGAATCCAGGCCATCCCCCCCAAATTCTGATATTTCCCCCCCCCCCTTTTTTTTAGCCGATCAAAATCGCAGGTTCAAACTTTTGGAGATCCTCGGTTGGAGGCGGGACCATTAACCTTAAGTGGAGAAACTTCATCACGCTTAGAAAGAGTGAGCCCATCTTCTCCTTGGTTTCGCAGAATACTTCATTAGCTGCTCCAGCCATGTGCCGGGTTCAGCAACGGCCTGGAAAACTGGGAACACGGTGATGGAGAACGAACCGAAATGGTAAGCAAGTCAGATTTCTTTAATCCGATGAGAGCTGAACGGTTTGGCGCATCGTCAACAGTTCGCGCCCGAAGTGGATCGCGGAAGAGAAAGATCTCCAGGTTAAAGACAAACTGACTTCTCCATCTTTTTAGAAGGAAGTAAATGATAAACTGCGCTGTTTGTTACTCGATCTCGCTCTAAAAGAAGAGGAGATAACTCTAGTAAAATAAGAGTTGCTGGTAGCCATCAGGACATAAAAGGGTTGGCAGGAATTTCAGACTTACCATTATGCAACAAACTGATGGCCTCTAGAACACGAAACATCCCAAGAAAGCACAGCTCACTGGCGCTGTTAAAGAGACAGGTACGCAAATATTAAGAGCAAGCCGGGTGCCTTTTATATGGTGCCGCCGTCTCGTTGGATGATGTTCCTGACGCTTGTTGTTAACTTTCGTAACGACATGGCTGTGTGTCAGGGTTGCGCCATGTTATTTTTCTGTTACCCATTCCCAGCTTTACACAGTCGTTTGCGGATTCGAAGTAGGTACGTGGAGAAGCGATCCGAAGACGCAGGTAGATAGTAGTGGAAGGGCGGCTGGGGTGGGGGGGGTTGGGTAGATATTTCGATTTACTTAAGGATCGAGCATCCTACATCTGTCTCAAAACATATTCTAAAGAATTAAGATAAAATAACTGATAACTAGAGAAAATACTCGAACATATATTTTCCCCACGAACCTTTTTAGCATATCAACAGAATTTTGGAAAGAGCTATTCCCTGAAGAACCGTCTTAAAATTATATCGCTATTCTTTTCTATAGAAGACTATTAATCACAGATCGATTGGTACGCCTCTTTCGGCTAGCCACTCACTTCCTGTGTCGCAGTGACGACCAGTCGCCCTCCTGCTGAACAGATGGGCCAACAGTCATTCTGTGTCGCAGTGACGACCAGTCGCCCTCCTGCTGAACGGATGGACCAACAGTCATTCTGTGTCGCAGTGACGACCAGTCGCCCTCCTGCTGAACAGATGGCCAACAGTCATTCTGTGTCGCAGTGACGACCAGTCGGCCTCCTGCTGAACGGATGGACCAACAGTCATTCTGTGTCGCAGTGACGACCAGTCGCCTTCCTGCTGAACGGATGGACCAACAGTCATTCTGTGTCGCAGTGACGACCAGTCGGCCTCCTGCTGAACAGATGGACCAACAGTCATTCTGTGTCGCAGTGACGACCAGTCGCCCTCCTGCTGAACGGATGGGCCAACAGTCATTCTGTGTCGCAGTGACGACCAGTCGCCCTCCTGCTGAACAGATGGGCCAACAGTCATTCTGTGTCGCAGTGACGACCAGTCGGCCTCCTGCTGAACGGATGGACCAACAGTCATTCTGTGTCGCAGTGACGACCAGTCGCCTTCCTGCTGAACGGATGGACCAACAGTCATTCTGTGTCGCAGTGACGACCAGTCGCCTTCCTGCTGAACGGATGGACCAACTGTCATTCTGTGTCGCAGTGACGACCAGTCGCCCTCCTGCTGAACAGATGGGCCAACAGTCATTCTGTGTCGCAGTGACGACCAGTCGCCTTCCTGCTGAACGGATGGACCAACAGTCATTCTGTGTCGCAGTGACGACCAGTCGCCTTCCTGCTGAACGGAAGGACCAACAGTCATTCTGTGTCGCAGTGACGACCAGTCGGCCTCCTGCTGAACGGATGGACCAACAGTCATTCTGTGTCGCAGTGACGACCAGTCGCCTTCCTGCTGAACGGATGGACCAACCGTTATTTCAGCAGACTGCGACGTTATTTTCTCCCTTTGTTCATCAGCGACATCTGTTGGAGCGACTGATTCAACCTTCTTAAACTAAAGAGCAAAGGTAAGGACGATCACTTTTACTGCCAAACATTACTGATAACTGACACGAAGATCAATAATAGAACACGTAGAACACAGACAAAAAGAGCGCTTCATTACGAGTAATTAGGCATTTTTAAAATTTGTAATAATTTTTCCATTTTCATTTTAGAAGTCACGTGTTTGGAAAACGACCCCCAAAAAGGAGCGATATTTTGTGCCCTGCTGAGCCATAGATGCCGACCCCTGTTCTAGTTGAACAGAATCCGGGCGATACATTAATATTCAGTGAACCGCCGCTCCCTAGAGGTTGTGAACGTGTTTAGACTTGGTTTAGATCTTGCTCAGGAACAGTATAAGTTACCGGATATATTTTTAACTCTGTCCACTACATGGAAAAGTTCTATTATATTTTAAAAAATATGTTGAAAATAACCGCTGAAGGCTGCGATCGTGATGTCACGTCTTTAAAATATTTATACATTGGAAGGTCTGTGTTTTTTTTTGTTTTAAGATGTAGATTGTATATTGGTGGAGATTAAAACGTTAGAATTTCTGGGGATTTTCGAGAGAGGGGAGCTGTATCAGACCAATTCATTGGAAAATCTATAGTACTAAACATACTCGCACCTTCAGTCAACAAATCGCTCAGCTGCTGGCTGGATAAAACAACTCTCGCCTTTTTGCATTTTCCATTGCAATCTGCAGTCGGACTCTATGGCAACGATATCATTAGACTTTCCTTATTTTCAGCCAGCTACTGATAAGTGCTCGAACCAGAGAAATACGATCATGAATTATACATCGGAGCTTTCTTAGACCTAAGCATTTATGATAATCGCAAGGAGATCAGAAGCCCTGATCGATGGAGCACGCAGCGGTTGGTCTGCTATTTTCTGTGCCAGACTAAGTAAAGCAGAACCGGTACAAATGCAACGCTGTTAACGGAGATGAAAAACGATTCGTTCGAGCGTTAAACAGATGACAAACAATCAGGTTTTGCTGTAAGGTAACCGAGACAAAAAAACACACGAAGACTGCTCATAGAAACTGGTAGAGCTGCCACGATCTATAATACAAGGAGGGTAAGCTTCGGTCCTGGCCCGAGGAGTGGAGAGGACGGCCGCGTCCATGGAGATCCCAACGATCGGCGCGCGCGGAGACACGGAACAGGGATTTAGAGACCGTCAATGGCGGGGCCAGATCGAACCTCCAGTGCCAGTCGGGCGGGCGGCGGGCCCTTGAAAGAGGCTGGTGCGACCTGCGACGTAACCGTAGAACGGACGGATCCACGTTGCTTGAACTGGATTCGTGGATCGCCAAAGGACAGACTCGCGGCCCCTTGATTTCTTCTTCTTCCTTTCTCAGTTCGGTCTCTTTCACGCAAACACAGCAAAAAAAGAAAACTTACCTGGGAAGAAGGGAAGTGACGGAAAAATTTTTTTGAGCGATTGCACCGGTTTAGACAAGTTTACCTGCATATACCCGACGTGCAACTGACAAGTGATAAAGGTAAATGTATGTGAACGTGACACAACCTATGATTTAACGACGAAGGGGGCGAAGCAGCGATACGGATCCTCACGATAAATCAAGTAACTCGAGCATTTCAGACCAATCTTATCAGTCCACTGCCAACAGCAACAAGACAGAGAGTAAACCCCGTTAAATAAGAGACGGGAAAGGGGGGAAGGGGAGTTAATATGAAAATTTAATAAAGAGGCCAAGATCCTACTTTCACTTAGAGAAGAGTGTACAATATGCGTTAGATTTTTCTAATTTTCATACTATCCATTACAGAAAAATTACTGCGGGCGGGTGGCTTTTCCTCGCGTACATCAGTAAAAGTCCTATCGAGTCCTGTATCTTCTTCCTCTGTTAATTAAATGCGCTTTTCTGAAACAGGTCGCACACCTGACTCCCTATTCACAAAGAGCATCGATATGAACGATAGGAAGAAATCCTCACCGGAGATCGATCGGTGGGATCCTTTATGTCATATTTTACACCGCCACACGTCGAAAGCTGCCAGACTCGATTACCGACGAACCTCCCCCACGGTCTCGCTTCCAGACTGTAGACGCGCACTTGTAATATTGACCCCCGTTTGTCCAGAAGCTGGTCAGAAAGAGCAAACAAAGATACGACCGGCTGTGGCGCCCCTGAGAGCTGCCACGTTCGTAGGGGCGATGTCTTTTGGGACACGAAAACATCCTCGTTCTGACTTTATGCCGATTCTGGACTTTTGTCCACAAGTCGCGACACGACGCGACACCTGAAACTCTGGGCGCAATCTGCCTGACGGGACAGAAAATGACAGGGCTTTCTCACCGGTTACTCGTCCTTTGTCGTCGTCTTCTGTTTCTGATGGCGGGGAAGAACTCGCGGCCGGCTTTTAGGCCCCGGCGAGAAATATTTTCCCTGGCCAAAACGCGCGCGCTCCTTCTCTTCCCCACCCAGAACTGCTTCAGACGATATGGTCGGGTGTTCCAGCCAACTACAGGCCAACCTACGTCTCAGCGAGAAGAAGACGGGTGAGGGGCCGGGGTAGGGAAACGTCAGAAGGAGAAAAGGGGTACCGTAGGGGGCCGAGGAGTTTGCTCGGAACCCAGCGAGCGTCCGTCCCTGTTATCTTTGCCCACCGCTATTTTACACACCGAAAACCGGCTATCAACTAAATCTGCCTGCGCCACTTCGGGTCCCCGCCTATGCTGATGAAAACAAAAGCCAACACCAGTCCAAAGAAGCCTTTATCACCTTAATGTTAAACAAAAGTAAAATTTAATTAATTTTTTTTAAAAATCGTATACTAAATTGAGTCTTCCGGTATTTTAAGCCACACGCCCCCTAGGGGGGATTTTAGTTGCCTATTAAGCTTCTAAAGATGGTGACGGAAAAAAATTAAGAATATGAGGATGAAGACCAGATAAAAGTAACTGTCGATAACAATACTCTAAGAAACCATATCTAAGAATAAGTCTAGCATCTTTAGTTTCTTTAATGCACATAGGACAGAAATTGGGAGAGATCTTTTTGAATCTATGAATACAGAACAGCTCTGTTTCAATGTATCTAAAGTTTCGAATTTAAGGATAAGTGAGAAAGGCGACACTTACTCTACCAGTGATTGGTGTGCATTATCTAATAAATCCAAAGATCATTTTAATGACCTAGCTAATAACTTAGAGGATATGATGATACATAAACGATGAAAGCGATTTTCTTATAGGAGTTTCACATGTTATTGAAAATTTACTGACCCACCTAAATCATCACCTGATACAGAACGACTACCTGGCCTGATAGAAGACGAGAGAGTTATTCCAAAGGTGCAAAACAGATTGGAGACCGAAACTGGTCAGAAATGTCTTTCTCGATCAGTGAAGCACATTTACACGCAGTATATGGTAAGCAACACTCTTATAGACTAGCAAACTTTGAACGAGGTTTTAAAATGAATCAAATAACCTGTCCTGTTGCTGTAAACAAAACAAACAGTTTGAAAATAATAGATATTTAGATGTAGCAGTTTATGTTTGATGGAAGTAATTAAACAATTGTAACTTTTAAACTCATTACAGGAGATCAAAAAACTTATTTTTAAAAAAAGTTCCATCTATAGGAGACGACCACGAACACCTGGAAAATATATTTCAATTTTGTTTAAAAAAAAAAAAAAAAACTGTTAGCGGAAGAAGATAAAAATTATTGAGTAATAACTGGATCTCAACAAATCAGATTTGTGAAGACAAATTTAGATAAGTTAGTAGCGGACCTACAACAAAAACAATTGATTCCTACAACTGATGAAACGTTTAGAACAAAAGGTTTTTCCATACAACTTGATAAATAACTTTAGTAAGTATAATGTACCATCTACCAGTACATCAAGATAGAAAAAACTTTTATGACAGATTAGACAGCATTTAGAACATTAGGAGGGTACAATAATCTCAAATCTGATGTATTTGAAAACTTTAGAATTGTATGTAGCTCTGAATGACTGTCTAGAGATGGCTCAAATAAAATTAGATCTTTTAACAAAATGGATCAAATGGAAAAGTAGAAGTCTCTGGCGATTCCACACATACAAGCAGTATCTAATAATACTTATATATATATATATCTAAAAGAAATATAAAAACTCTCGAAAGATGTAGCATGGATGCAACTTTCAAACCAAAAGATGCCTTATAATGAGATGAACAAGTGTGCAGAGTTTTAAATGTAAACTGTAACTCAAATAATGAAAAATCTCGTATTATCCACTTGGGTGCTTATAATCTCTATATTTGGGTAATCTGCCAGCCCCTACCTATTGATAAGATGTATTACAACATTTGACGATTGAAGTAGATTCAGAATAGCCAGAATTAAATTAACCACATAAAGACCATCTACTGTGTGTAGAAAGCGCTCTACCAAAAAGAGGCTGGCTGTCACTTTATTAAAGGAAAACGAAATAGGTTCTAAACCAAGAGTTAAGACATTATTAATCTCAATAATAGAACAAATTATGTAACGCATTATTTAAATTTTCTGCTTTGTCCAACTCTAGCTAAGGAGGTAACTAAAATACATGAAGTTATTACTGTTGAAGGGTCTTCCGTAGATATATCGCGATCAGCCGGACACACGATGGTAACCTGAAAGATTACGCATGGCCACTCACACGCCACGGTGGTTCACAAACGATGTCGTAATCAGCTACAAGACATTCAACTAATGCCGCCAAACTTCCCATTTTTGTCATAGTTGGTAGGCCCGGACTGGAAGAAAATTTTGAATGCATTTCAGAGATGGCGGCTGATCCAAAAAAGGGGGGACCTAATTACTGACTACCCGTTCTACCTTAGACGATTTAGTTAAAGCTCTAGAAGTGCAATCATGACTTTTGTTCAGCAACAGTAAAGATACCTGACGAGCTAGCTTCGTTTCTGGACCGCGGCGTGGTGTTCTTCCTCAGTCAGAACGACAAAGCTTGAATTAGTTCTACTAGGACTGGCTGCGGCGCAGGAGGTTACCCGATATCCTGGCTAGGTCGTTACAGAACGACATAAACTGATACCTTCTAGGAAATCATGACTCTTCAACAGCATCGACACACGATACAATTGTCAGAATTTGAAGACGTTTCCAGGACGGAAGAATTTATGCTAAAATCTGTGCTTACGTTTACTTTTGGCGGAGAACCAGACGGAAGTTCCCTCTTTACAGAGACCTTGGCATCATTCCAAATGTTAAATTCTAAATGCTATTTTCGTGGAAACCTGTGCACTTGGCCAATGCGCATTTAATTCCGTAGAGAAAAGGATGGCTCCCTTGTCGCATGATCTTGTGGACTGATTGTTTTCCACCATAAATTTGACAACTATCTCAATGGAAAGTGCAAAACAATTGATTTTGAGCCAGAGGAAGCGTCAGTTCTGTCAAGCTGGCCGGTCTGGAGCCAAACTGATTGACTCGGAAACAGTTGCTGCCAAATTCACTTCATCTAACTACCCGGTGTCAGTAAAAGCCGGTATGCTTCTGGAGGACAAATTATTTGCAGTAGCCACAGAACGGCTTCTTCCAATCTCCAATCAAAATAATTAGAAAAGATCAAGGACTACGACCAACTAGCAGCACCAGAAGCCAGTTCTTTCGACCGCTTTAGATCGCTGCTTCACCAGAACAAACGTCCAACTCCGCCGGGGTTCGATGTTGGAATTCCTTCTGATCAACGCTGTCTTTCTCCTTCTGGTGAATTGAAGACGAGAACCTTTCCCACCCGCAACATCTACTCTCTGTCAAAGGCAGCATTAAAACCATGCATACGGTTGGCCCACAATACGCTCAGCTGCTACGTCTGAACCTGAAGCTGACAAGAGAACTGATGGTTGTTGTTGAGCGAGTTGGACTTCCGAAGGAGGTTCTTGCAATGGCATCGCATCCCGTAAAGACAAGTGGCCCGTTCTCTGTCGAGTCCTCCTCGTTACGGAGAGATGTTCGTCGAGCCGACAAACGGCCCGGTCCCCGGACACCGTGGGCCCCAAGGACCCGGGAGGTCTCTCTCACGTCGGACTCCAAGGAGATGTCGTACAGCTGTTTCACGCTACGGCGATCATCAGCGACAACTCTCCTCCGACCCCAGCCTGGGATCGAACCCGGTACAGGAGCAACGGTCCCCTTACGGAGCTAACCCGCTACCACCTGCCCCACCGGGCCGGCTAGAACTGATGGTCGGGGAAGTCGCTTTAGCCCAGTTGTCAAAGCTACAAAGGCGAAGAAAGGCCACACCTGCAAAAGTGGTCGCGTCTTTTCATCCGCACAATTCCGCCTTGTCTCTAATTACTGACGTCGAGTTAGTGCAGCACGTAGCGTGCGCGCTTGTCGTGGTGGCCGGTACCCGATTTTACTTTCGGCGAGGCAGGCTAGAAGCGAACTAGCCCGTTTTGCGCAGCCACTGGCCAGAAGAGCTCTGTTAAATTTTAATCCGCCACGCTTTGTACGACATTGCATGCTACACAAACGCCTATTTAAAAAAAAAAAAATGCCATTACGTGTTTGTCTTAGCAATCTCGTAAGCGACCTGATAAGGAGGCTCCTTTATGCTGCGTAGATTTTACCGAATTGTTCGCGTCCACCCAGTCAGGAATGTCGGTCCGATCGCCATATCTGTGTCGCTCTCCTGTCTCTCCGACGGCTCTAATTGACATTAAAATATCGAAGCGAAATGGAGCTTAGCATCAACAAAAAACCCACCTCTTTTAATTTTACTAGCCGGCAATGTTTCGAGGGCGGTGTCCAGTCGGTGATAAGTTTTCCAAAAAGAGTGGGACAAGACAATAGTCTTGCTAGTAAATCGAACCTCGATCATTGTTCATGTTAGCAACAAAAAAAGAAGAAAACTTCGGCTTAGGACAATAGAGTCTTTAATTCGCTCGCAGGTTAGTAAAGTCCGACAACCATGGAAAGCTTAAATGTCAGCGTGACGAATAGGAAAAATCGGCCGGCCAATATTACCGATGTTCTATTCGTTAGCGACTTGTTTGGAATATTCTTCAGCTCTTCACCTCGTCGCTAATGAAGTGCTGCATAATTCTGTCGCCTGTCGCCCGGGGACAAAAAATGTCCTCTGCGTAACCTAGTGATTACTTTAGCACGCGAGCTGAGAGAATGCCAATAATTTGCGCACCATGGGCCAGTAATAGATTTCTTCAACGATTCCTCTCTGCGAGTCTTCGACGGTACGAAAAAAACCCGAAAATTTTCACATTTCTCCACCCCGACGAGTGCTGATGATGGGCCAGGCCACGACAGTGGTCTGATGTTGATAGCTTGTTGAGATTGCACCTATTCTGATCAAAGAGGAAACAGAAACAAACACATCAAAAACAACAAAATCAAATCGCCTAATTGTTGTATAGTCATGAAAATGAAGCCGCCAAATATATTCAGAATCCATCACTGATATATATATCAGATCCTGGCAAAAACAATGCGGACGATTCCATGTTCATTAAAAACCAGTTTGAACCTCATTTATTCGAGAGTTTCATTGCTTAAAAGTTTTGATTTACCATTTTTTAATTAATGTATGATTTGAGAGAAATTTAGCTGATGCTTCATAACTGAGAATTTTAACTTAGTTTCCATGGCAACGTCTTATCCAACCACAGCGCAGAACAGAAAACAATTTGCTTACCATTTATGCTATCGTATTTTAAAAATTAAAGCCATTATAGCTAGTTCTCAGTAATCACGATAGTCTGTAAATACGTAAATTGATACACAATATGCAGTATTAGGTTTAAATACGGAAAAGGCATTAAATAGGACGCAGTTAAGAAGAGAGTTAATAATCTGAAATGCATGCATCTCATTAAATTGTTTGGTCACGCACAACATCATGTGATAATACCCTTAACCGTGATTGGTTCATAGATGACCAGTAAAAAAACTTCTAAACAACTATGTGAATGCGGACACGGCTACGGAAGAAATTACCCCGAGAGACAAATGTTCCGACCCGTGAGAAATATTCTATGAGGCAAACTGAAGCTAAACTCACAATTTTGCTAAGTGTTGTAAGAAAACATCTAAAGAGATTACCCGGAATTAGAACTGTTTGACAATTAAAAAAGGCAGAGGCAGAAAGTCTAAACTACCCCAGAGTGATGCTATATATTTAAAGTTATGTTCCTTGTGTAACAGACGGCGATCAAGTAAATCTCTCTGTAAATACAGGCGTGAACAGCAAGAAATAGATTGGAACAAAGTGTGAAGTAAAGGAGGCCGAATGATTCAAGGGTGTTGTTGGATTTCCGCCAACGGATTGGAGACATTTACAAGATTGAGAACACATAAGTGTTGGGTAAACTTTAAAATTTCTTATGGTAATGGCGGAAGCAGAAGTTATTGTGCATTGTTTTGCAGTACCGTTCATGATCAATCAAACAAAAACTAGTAATAACTCAGAAAAAATATTTTAAATTAACAAAAAAATATTAGAAAGGCCAATGCTTTATGTAACCCACTGGTGTAGAAATAAGTCTACTGCATCTAATCAGAAGAGTCGTTATCTTTGATGTCAAGTGTAGATGCGTGTTTCATGATGTGTGTTTGATTTTGACAGCCCCTGTATATACGTACCTACTGAAGCGTCAATGTAGAAAATGTATGTCGCTTACCGCATCCAACTTTGGAAGACCTAAGATAGTTTTTAGCCACCGTAGCACGATACAACATTCCAATGGGTGGGGATCAAAATATATAGTCGTATAACGGCAATAGCCGTTGGAAAGGTCAGCTGGTGTAAAGACAGCCAAATATAACTGTGACACGTGTACAAAAAAAAATGACAGCGTGACGGCCCAACGTTTTCATGTTGAATCTATCTGCTGTACCAGTCTGATATCTGTACTGACGTCAAATTTAGAGTTATACAAAACTAGGGGGGGGACGCGACAGTTTTTCTCCCCTCCCGCTGCCCCAGAACTTCAACTCATAAATATAAATCCTACCGCTAATCTCTGCGTTCTGATTTGTTGGCAGCTCTTGGCCTCGAGTTTTCATGTCTGCGGTTTGGCTGGGGGAGGGCAGTAGGATATATCGCCCTGAGCTTCTTCCTGGATGTTTCTAATAAGAGTAAGATAAAGAAAACGAACAATTTTTTAAATGTTAGTAACCGGGCAGATCGTCCACTAAAGGGCGCTGGCAATACGAGGAAGGTACATTTAGACGTTTTTCCGAACCGCGTCGATCGATTCACCGGAAGAGCCGTGTGTGAGTGGCGCGCAACTCTTCAGCAGCACCGTCACGCAAAGCAGAAGTAATCTCCGCGCGGTTGTAGACTGCATCGAATAAATGAATGTGTTCGTGAAAGTTGGCTCTCGAAAGCTTCCAGACTAGTTAGAAGAACACCCTGACATCTGACAGGTCATACAGGTGTTGTACAGAGAAACTCGATCGTGGACCTGTTTCCGGTTGAATAACGCGCCGGGAGCCCCACGGTGTCCTTCCGCGATATGTCGGCCGTTGAGGACCCAGCAGTTAAGATACCACATGTAAACTTTTAGCTGGACGATTTACGTTTAATTATAAAAGTATCCAGTGACTGGAGTCCCGCTGACAGCCAGTGAGGCCGCGCCCAGCTGTTCTGCAGGCGGCAGTAAGTGGACAGCAACAAACCAAACATGGAGCGAAGGTTCCAAAGTAAACAAAGCTCTGTACAAAGTTGTGTCATTTGATCAGGTAATCCAAATATAGAAAGGTCTACTGCATGGTAAAGTGTTTGGTTGAAAGTCGTTTACGCTTTTAAGTAGACATCTGAAGCGGGCGGTAACGAGCGCCCTCTTTCGGGTTGCCGATGTGGGCGCTGCACCGAGAGCATATCGTCGACACTTGAGCGGGATTGCCCAAAACTCGGACAGGAAAGCCGAAGTGCCGAGAGAAAACATGGAAATGTACAAGATCTCACGAAGGGGCCTACACACCCTGTGGGATTTGAACTCGCGAATTCCAATTGACAGGTTGTGAACAACAAATAATAAAAAATTAAACAATTGCATTTTAGAGGAACAAACAGATTCGGATAAAAGACCTGCGAGTATTTGTCACTTTAGCCTGCCGTAAAACAGTGCTACAGGAATGGTCACAGATTCTCCCGGCCCCTTACACACACACACACACTTCTTTCTTGGAGGTTTCCTTAATTCGGATAACGGTGAACAAGTTGGAAATATCCGACGTTAATGTGGGGTTGTTTCCACTCGCTCAACACCCGTCCTACCACCTGTTCACCGAATTAATTAGAAGGACGAAACCAAAGACAGAAATAAATTATAGATGCTTAGTTAATCCCATCCTTCGCACCAACTGGCCCCACACGCGTAGGTAAAAAGACGGCTCCTTTCTGTGACGGGCTGCTCATGGCGGCGAGAGGGCAACCATTCCATAGATAAGGGGTCCATTCGGACCTAAGGGGCGGGCGTCGGGAAGTGGAAATTTCCAAAAAGTACCGCCACCCGTTAACAAGAGACGACGGCTGGACAACGAGACGAGAAGTAATTTGTGCATTGAAGAGGAGCGTGGAAACTTACCTCTCTCTCTCTCTCTCCTCTCTCACCCCGCGACAACAGTCTTCGGATTGTGGTACGTGGAAGTGTTCACGAGAGCCGCCAGACGGCGCTACCCCAAGAAAGGTGGGACGCGCGCTGCCACCCACCCATCTCACGAGACATGGTTTTCCAGATAAAACTGGCATCTTTTGAAAGTTTAGCGCCGATCTACTTATCTCATATATGTAAATTATTGATCATACAGTACGATGGGTTCCGTCATCCTGTGTCCGCAACTCCATCTGTTGCGCAGAGCCGAATGGTAAGAAGTCAGGTCAAAACATGGAATTTCTGAACCAATAACAGATTCACTTCCTTAAAATAAAATTATTTTTATGAAACCTGAAGATGAAGAGCAGATTTTATTTAAAAGAGGGTGAAATCCAATTTTGTAAGTAAGACTTTTTGAATGGAGTCGGATGCAAATAAAAAAGAAAAACATTTATGTATAAAGCGCATCAGTGCTATATTTCTTGAACGTCTGTGAATAAGGTCGTCGTTCGAGAGTAACCGAGACCAGCTGATCAAATACTGATACCACGCTATCGACTATCAAAGCATAAAATAAACACGGATAATGTCGCTTGTTCTGAATTGTTATTCAAATATTCAGTAATCGACCAAAATTGCATTCGCACTGCAAACAAGTATGGTTGTAAAGAAACCCGTGCCTGCTCACAGGCTGGACACATCTCATTTTCGAGGACCTCACAAGTCTCTGGATTCGAATTTAGAAAATTTGTGCCTACTGCCTGCCCCTTATCTCTTAGCCTTGGGCCCCGCCGAGTGGTCCCACCGGTGCTTGATTGACTTTAAGCAGAACATCAGTGTTGTTGGTTTTCAAAAATTTGGCAGTATCATCCATGAAAAGCGGATGCGTAGCGAGGGTGTGGTCTTCAAACTAAAGCAAAAGCTGTTGGCATGTATTATTTGTAGCATCTTACACATAAGGTTCCCGGAGTCATGAATGGGTTAATCTCCGCAATCGTGGCGAATGCGGCCCCAGACTTTCCATCAAACCTATCTGTCTGCGCGGTGTTGTTCTGCTTGTATGTAGGCTTGTTCAAACCGCCTCCAGGAACTCACCCGTCCATCATCACTGCTCCAGGCAGGAACCAGCTTTCGCCTGACTAGTGGCTCCCCCTCCAGCTTTACTCAGCGCGTGCACTAACCCAAAGACGGTGCTAATAGTTGTGACCGCCTTCAGCTCGAGCGCTTCGGAGGTCTAAGCTGCGATTGGCAACAAAACTCCATTCGCACTATTTGAGGACAGACCCGTTATTTTGAGCCGATGATGATCTGCCGTTTCTGTATTTCGCGCAACAAAAAAAAAAAGACCGACTTTGGGCCACAATGGTGTGACACACGGTCATTCGCTCGGCCGCGTGCTTCAGCCAGCGGAGCCACGTGACATCCACATTTGGACATTTGAGACAAAAACTGACCATCGGCTCTGATCACCGACGTTTTTCGAAACACGTAAACTGGCCATAAAGGCAGGTTTTCCAATAAAATGATCCGGGAAGGTATAAGAAAAAATGATGCTTCGATAAATGAAAAAAAATATCTTGTGTGGAAAATTTTAAAAATTTAAGATTTTTTATTTACCACGTATGGATTTTCTTAGTCATTTATCTGATTATACACAGCTATGGTGGGGTATTTAAGTGGACAGTCTGTCCACAATTACGCCTGCCAGCGAAGCAGAAACATTGGAACACGAATGCATCTCTTAAACTCAGCATTCTGCAAGTTCAGCTTAATTAATTTGCTTTAACTGCTGCCTCAGAGTGGGATAGTGCAAAGCTTCGGGCTAAGCCATTCTCCATTTTGCATTACGTGGAGAGAGGGAAATTCCCCACGGCGCCATGTCTCTACTCTCGGACCCAAGACTGCCTCGGTCCGCCATTACGGCCTGATGTCCGAACCGTTTACCACTTTACGCTTTATGTTGTGTTGGTGAAAGCAAAGATGCCGGAGACGTGGGCCCAGATGAAATCCGGCTGAAATAGCATAATACCTAGCGGGTTTCCTTTGAAGTCTGTTCCTGGTGCGATCGATTTTAACTCTTTCCCACCATCACCACCAGAAAGTGAAGTCGAGGTTTTCAAGGAGCGCACAAAATCTTGGTTGCGTCCATTCTGTTTCCGCAGCCCGTTTTCCTGTGACTAATCGGCCGGTTCGCGCCTGTACAAGGTTCGGTTTTAAGTGGAAATCAATCAGATCGAAACTTTCCTTATTCGCGCCCACGGCTTCGAGCCGGTAGCGTTATCAGCCCAGAGCCGGACCATAGATCACCACCTAAAGAACGCTTCGTACAGACACCCTTCCCCGTCGGGTACAGCATAATATATCGAGGATTAATCACGCGCAGCGCCCCTAAAGAATAAAACTTCATCTCCTTTTCAAAAAAGAAATAAAAAGAAATATCTGATTTAATGAAAACTACAGAGATAGTTGGTCTTTCAAAAACCTGAATTTTGGGTGTCGACAATCCAGAATAAGGGGATCTTCCCTTCCTTAATTATGGTGGAGGGTATCTCTGGAGAAATAAACCAATATTCGGAGGTTAGTTCCGACCAATATTCTTCCGCTTCTCGGACATTTGTTGTTGTTTGTTTTTACAATATAAGTGCAGCCATGACCACGCGCACCGTGCACAAGTGTAAACGAACTTTGTGCGGTTTCTTTCCAGTGCCCTGTAAAGTCTGCCACTTAGGTGATCAACAAATTAAAATGTCCCTACCAGACGAAACTAGTCTGTTCGGCTCCAAGTAACCGGAAGAAACCTACGTCGAAGGCCGGATTGATAGGAAACCACGCCAGCAGTCGACCTCCCAAGAAGGAATCAAAGTAGGTACCCCGGCCACGCCCCGGGGCCCTCTGGTGGCCCGTAAATAGTCGTCCGATGCGCGACGTGTTAGGGTGGTGTCTAGGCAGAGGGCGACGACACAGTAGTACGAATGTAGAGATCGCTCTCTTCTGAGATACGAAAGGAACACTGTGGTAAAATATACAAGGCGAGCAGGCTCGTCCGCCTTCTAGTAGTCTGTTCTAGTCCAACACCATTACATGGCGCCAGAGGTGGAATCCTGGAAATGTTCTCATTCTTCTGTTACTTATGCCGCCTCCGAGATGGCCGCATCGCAGCAAACTGGCAAGAAGAATGGGGGGAGTGGAAAAACGTTCAAGCGACGATTACAACTAACGTCTGCGGGACTCGTGAGAAGACAAACGAATGAGGGGGGGAGAGAGAGAGAGAGAGAGGGAGAGAGAGAGAGAGAGAGAGAAAGAGAGAGAGAGAGAGAGAGAGAGGAGAGAAGAGAGAATGACGTTATTACAGAGAGTGAGTGAGAGAGAGATGGACGTTATTACAGAGAGGAGTGAGAGAGGATGACGTTATTACAGAGAGAGAGATGGAGATGGAGATGGAGAGAGAGAGAGCGAGAAGAGAGAGAGAAGAGAGAGAGAGAGGAAGAGAAATGTCCAGCTCTTGGGGTGGTGGAAGAACACCAGGCGAAGAGCGGACCGGAACAGACTGGCGAGTTCTCGACCGAAGACCGCGCACACGGAGCCAGGTGAAATAGTACGAGACAGGAGAGTAGGCGGCAGAATCTGCTGAAAGGTGGGAGAGAGAGAGAGAGAGAGAGAGAGAGAGAGAGAGAGAGGAGAGAGGGGGGAGAGAATGGAGATGGAGATGGAGAGGAAGAGAGAGAGAGATGGAGAAGGGAATGCCTGGAGAAGAGAGAGAGGAGATGGAGATGGAGATGGAGAGAAGAGAGATGGAAATGGACAGAGAGAGAGCGAGAGAGAGAGAGAGAGATAGAGAGGAGATTTAGATTGAGATGAAGGAGAGAGAGAGAGATTGAGATGGAGAAATGGAGAAGAGAGAGATAGAGAGAGAGAAGAGAGAGAGATGGAGATGGAGATGGCTCTCGAGGCGCTAGCGAGCAGCTGGGCGCTGGCATCAGATCTCGATCTAGCTCTGCTCGAGGCGATGGCTCTTTGATCGAACTCGAGCTGATCTCTCTCTCTAGATCTCGTCGCTCGCTCTTCTCGCTCGAGCTCGCGCTTCGCGCGCTCAGAGATGTCGCTTTGCATGGAGAGAGCGGCGATCTCGCTTTCCCTTTCCGCTACGAGTACTCTCGCTCTTCATCCTCTCTAGAGCTCTCCTCTCTCTCTCTCCGCGCTTCGCTATCTGGGCTGCTCTCGATCTCGCTCTTGGAAGATTTCTCGGCTATCTCGCTCTCTCTGCGCGCTTCTCGATCTCGCTAGAGCAGCTCTCTCTCCTTTCTTTCCTTCCTCGCGCTTTCTTTCTCTAGCTCTGAACCTTTTCTTACCGCTCAGCTATGTTCTCTTTCTCGGTAGCTCGCGCGCTCTCTCTCGAGAGCTCTCGCTCCTATCTCCTTTCCTTTTTTTCCTACCCTCCCTTCTCGACTCGGACCGGAACAGACTGGCTCTTTCTCTCCGAAGCCCTCGCTCTCCGAGAGCCCGGCCCAGGTACAATTCCGAGACATATAGTCGTAGGCGTCAAGCTCTTCTTCTGACATTTGAGAGAGAGAGAGGAGAAGCGAGATGACGAAGGGAGTAGAGAGATAAGAGAGCTCGAGCTCCTATGCGCTTTCTCCGCTCGAGCTGGAGCGCTCGTTTCTCCTGGAGCATGGCTCGGGCTAGATAGCTTTATCTCGCGAGATCTTCTCCGCTATCTCTCTAGCGCGCTAGATCATCTGCGAGCCTGCTCTCGTTATCTTGCTCTTAGCGTCTCGAGAGCGTTATTAGATCGCTCTCGAGAGCGAGAGATTCTTCTTCTTTCCCCTCTCTCTCGCCCGCTTTCTCTTTCGCTCTCGCTCGCTTCTATCTCCTATCCTTTCCGTTGCGAGACTCCCCCCGGCCTCGCTCTTGGATATCGCGTTAGCGAGAGAGCCCCTAAGACCAGACCTCCGCTCCCCAGCTCTAGAAAAGATCGCACACAAACTCCTAGCAGGTTGGACATCCGCGATGGAGATTACCGAGAGAGAGAGGGAGCCTTGGTCCAGAGGGGAGAGAGGATGACGCGGAATGAGAGAGATAGAGATTCTGTCTGGAGACGGAGAGCGAAGCTGGACCTAGTATTAAATTAGGTACTGCGAAAGGAGAGTGGGCCGCATCTGGCTGCAAGGGTGGAGCGCAGCGAAGCGATGGGCTGCTAACAGAAACAACTGGCGAGTTCGTGACGGAAACCAGGGTGTCATTACCGACGCGAGAAACCAGTAGAAGCAACAGGAGAAGGAACAGAATCTCTGGCGGTGGAGCGAAAGAAAAAAAACAAAAGAAGAGGTGTAACATTCGAAATAACATGTAAAAACCATTACATTGCGAGAAAAAAACCGCAAAGCGCAAAACCTAGGCGGCGAGCGCCGCCCAGGGGGGGGGGGGGAAATGTCCACGCAATCGAAAGATCCAACCCCAAAACCAGGAGTCACCAACCCCGTGACGACAGAGGCAACGGGAAAAGAACGAAGGCCCAGCCTTCAGAAAGCAGCGCCGTGCACTACGGAAAAAAAAATTAACCACTCCGACAAAGTCCGGTTATCCGAGAAAACCTACCGACCTCATCGAGTTCACGCCGTGCACCGAGAGACAAAGAGGAAGCAACTCAAACGAAAAGTGTCGTCCAAACCGAGCATTCACCACTGACCATTTGTGCCCAAGGCGGACAGTCAAGTTCAAACTGGACAGAGGAGCAAGCGAAAAATGGCGCAGCCCCGAGTAAAATATTCACGAGCCTGCCTTCGCGTCCACAGGAATGCCTCGGCAACCACTCAGGTGAACCTTTGGGAATTCTGGAATGCGCAAAATTATGATGCTCCTACAAAAACAAATCAACCACAGGCCTGTTTACATTGTGGACACCATGTTGTCGCCAGTACAAGTCTACCTTTACGCCACTGATCCGTTTAGACTCACACTTGATGCTGATGGTGCTAACTTCCCAACGACTAAAGACTCCAATCTTAATGCGATACGAAAAACCTGTGTAGGCAAGGAAACCGGACGACATTGAAAAGACGGGTACCATAGCCAAAGTCACCGAACTCGAAGAGTGGGCCAGCTCCTTTGTTGTAGTCGAGAAGCAAGGAACCGGGGGAAAAACTCGCACTTGCTTCGTTCCTAGAGACCTCAACGGCGCCACCAGAGGATCCTACTGCGATATGCCAATCTTCAGCGAAGCTGACTCCAGAAAAATTCTTTAGGAAGCTCGACGCAAGATCTGGATGCTGGACCTTGAAACTGGGGGAAAAATACCCATGCATCACGTCTAGATGTTGCAGAATTTTACGCATTTTATTTGGTTTGGTCCTCGCTCGGAATGTGGATTTCAGCAAAAGACTGACGAACCATTCTGCGTCCTTCCTGGTGTCACCGCGGACAGAAAAAACTCAAGTGGAGCATGACGCAAACCCGAAAGCCCAGCTCGACCGCTGCAAGCAAAGATCAATAAACCCAACCCAGACAAGGTGGCAATTGGCCCACAAGTACCTTGACCACACCATTTCGGATGATGACCGCAAACCAGGCCCCTCTAAGGTAAAAACCATTAAAGAAATGTTACCGCCAGCAAACACGAATGTGCTGAAAATAATGATGGCGTTTGATGACAGCTGTATACTCGACGGAATTTGCCCCTCAGTTCTCCGACGCAACAAAGCTGATAATGGATCTACTTAAAGACAGCAGCAAATTCTTCTGGGACCAACAGCAAGAATCTACGCCGAGCCATTATTTGTAGCCAGCCCGACCTTGCTTTCTACGATGCATCCAGGCCAATTACAATGCAAATGGATCCGAGAAAGTTCGGACTCGGCTGCTATCTTCCATGACTGCAAGCCAGTAGGCTTCGCATCCAAGTCCATCACAAATGAACAGCGGGCTATTTCATCAGTAGACCTACGCAAAAAACACCCTGGTCCAAAGAGGCCACAAGCCGTTGGAGAGCATCGTCAAGAAACCTCTGGATGCTGTTCCCCCACAACTGCAACGCTCGTTACTTGGGCTACAAGGATGCTGCCTCAAAATTGTACATTTATTAGACAAGAATGTCCCAGTAGCAAACACCTTCTCTGCCAGCAGATCCAGAAGACAGCACCAAATACTTACATGTCTATGTACACAGCGTTCTGCAAAACCTTCCTCTCAGTTATAAGAGAATAGAACTGCGAGACGCCACCCACAGAGATCAGCAGATGCGCCAGATAAAATTTACATCCAGTAGAGCAGGCCAGAGCTGCGCCAGCAATGCTACCCTAGTGTCATAGTTGCCTGGATCTACAGAGACGACGGACCTTTGGTTCTCAACAGCAGCGTCTTCAAAGGCAAGATCTTTGTCCCAGCAGCGCTACATCGTCCGCAAACCCCGACAGAGATCCTCGCCAGTCACATAAACGTTAGAAATCCACAGCACTGTTGCCAGCTGCCCCACCTGTAACCCTCAAACACTCCGCAACCCCCCAAAAACCTCTCATACCACAAAAGATCTACCGGTCCCTGGCAGAAGTTAAACACCGACTTGTTCACCTGGAACTACAAGGAGTATCCGGTCACTATCGAGTATTATAGTCGATTCTCTGCCGTTAACCATCTGACAGCCACCACATCATCCGCTGTCATCGAGAAGCCCCTGCCGCTTACTCCGCCTGCCATGGCGTCCTAGAAGCCCTAATAAGCGACAACGGACCCCAGTTCTCTTCCAAAGAATTCGACACCTTTTCCACACCTTTGATTTCAAACACACAACTTATAGCCCCCTTTTACCCGCAATCCAACAGCTCGGCAGAGAAATCGGTTCAGACCAAACAGCCCATCAAGCCCCACGACTACAAAGCGACCACCTTCTACCGCACAGCATCAATGTAGCCTGAAGTCCACACCAACAGATCGGGGTGATGCAGTGTCAAATGCCCCCCTTAACTAATCCAATTTTTGTAACGAAAGGAGAGCCCAATGAGAGGGTAGAAACTCGGTAATACATGAATGTTCACGGTTACTCTCCTATGCGATAGATGTAAAACAAAAGGATGAACATGGTGGAATAAACAAGGTAAATACCTCAACACTGTGTTGCTATCTCTTCTCATCTAGCATTTTACTAACCGTCGAACATTACGTAATGTAGGTTAAAACGGTGTAGATCTTGTTGTTCATCTGAACTAAAATTAATTCACTTTGACGCTTCGGAAGCGACTGATAAAAAACAAACAAACAGATGTTGTCGTTGTGTATTTGTATTGCTAACAAAAGTAACGTTGTCCGGAATCTTTAAAGAAAGAAAGGAGAAACTCGCAATTGTTGTCACAGATCGCTTCATCTCTCCATTGCATAGTGGTTAATCATAGACAATAAAAACAACCGGTCCCTAGCTTCGTTAAAGCGCAACCTCGGTTTCGGAGGAAATAGAACTGACTCTTCGGACTTCACAGAAACGGTTAATAGCCGGTGAGACATTTTAAAGAAGTTTCACGCATCCACCCTTTTTTGTGATTGTAAGCCACCAGAGACCCTCACCAATGAGAAATGCACCCAGCTTACACGGAATCTGCGCCGTATGTGTTTCTCCTTTAAAGTTTACACTACTCTTGCAGAAGGTAACTTGTACAAATGCTGTCGATTCCACTCGTAAGCCGAGAAAAACAAAGACAAATTCAGATCGTAGTAAAAAAAAAAAAAAGAGATAGGCTTAATTAATTAATTAAGTAAGTAAGTAAGATGGGGGGACAGTAGCAAAACGAACAAAAAAATTTATATGAAAATCTGCCGTAAAAGCAATCATCGCTGTTAATTCGAATTTTATTCTGAGTTGCTATGGCAATAATGATTTCCAATAATCATAGACATAGTAAGTAGTCGGTGTCAGGAGAAATAAGTGCGCTAGGTAGCTGGTAGTCTGCATTTCGTACACAGTAGAGTACAATGTGTCCGTCTGATAGATCACTAAGACGCCGAACAGTCGCTTTTTTTCTCGCTATCTCGCGAGTTACCGCTTTCGATTATAAACAGTTGGGTAAGTCATTCCAACTGAATTGGAGGCTGCCACGTCTCATCCCTTGCGCGGTTGTCCTAAAAAGGTAAATAGCAAAACGCATGTGCGATTACCTTGCATGCAAAAAATATGCAAATAACCAAAGTTTCTCTTTGAACCTGCTTTGGCACCTGTTTTATTTCCAGACTGGACTACTTTCGTTTGTGTGTAGAAGCTGTCTTACTTTTCCAAGATGTCTTGCATGGATAGATCCAGGAAAAAAAACAGTAAAAAGTAACAAGTACCTTTATATCCCGCAATGAAGGCTAAATTTCTCTAGTTTCGAAAAGGTAGGGAGTTAAAGAGAAAGAAGCAGCAAGGTGTGCGTCTTGGCCCTGTTTTATGTTCGGCCATGTCAACTCAAAGGTTTGTTGTGCTGTGTCCTCGTAGGAGGCACGAATGGATGACTCTCCACCAAACCAAAAGTCGAGAGCGAAAAAAACCTGGCGCGAGCTAATTTCATCTCGCCTAAGTCATAGAGCACGTGACTTTGACTAGTCGATCTGGTCCTCTAAGAGTTAAAATTCGATTACAAAACGAAATCAAATTGTCCCCGTACCGTAAACTACGAGTATTAGAGGGGGGGCATAAGAAGGGTGAAATTTACGTGATAGAATAAGTAGAAAGGAGTTGCCGACAGCTCGCGTGCTCCAGAACTGAGACGGGACTAACCTTATAAATTCCAGACATCGAACAAATGGGGTACACTGACGTCGTCGGCTTCTGCATCCGAGTGGAATCGATGGACATCGGCGCCGTAATTCTTTCCATGCGGTGATCACTGAAAAAGATCAAATGAGCTGGCTGTACACCATGAACTCGGTGCTTCATTGATAGATGAAATATCTGCCGACCGTCAGTCATAACGGTATCGATTACTTTGCAGATAGATCAGTATCAATTTGCGAACTTCACCCTCATTGTAATTCACTGTGGTGTCATTCTGATTGTTTTCAGTTTGTAACGGTCTATTCTAATTATCGACTGGACATCTTATTTTTGCTCCTAACTGTATCCTTTCAGATTTATTTCATTGACATGACAGCCAAAATAATCTCTCAAATTCGCATGAGAATCTCGGTAAACAAACAGAACCACCATCTACTGTGTTTTCTTTGAAAAAACATGCAGTTATTTCAGTAATTTATAGCATGAAAATAGCTATAGTTTCCACCTGGCTCACAAAACAGTACAAAAACCGTCACCGTGAGTTTTTAATCAGTCGCATATTAGTTTTAAATCTGATTTATTATAATTGACGGCGTGATGTTTTCTGGCTAAACCAACAAATTTTGACCAGACGAATATGCGCAACATTTTTACTTACACTGTGAAACTCATTAATCAAACATTCACATTTTCAAAAGATATGCACGAAATATAAACCACTATCATCTCCAAGAAACATTTGTAGACCTTGATAGAAGGGTTTACAGTAGTGATCTCTCGGGCTTATTGGCCACCAGTTTGTCATGCATACCAGGTTCCAACCTGTTGATCAGACTCTTCGAGGTGGACTATTTCCTTTACCAGGCTCCAAGCTGTTGATCAGACTCTTCGAGGTGGAGTATTTTCTTTACCAGGCTCCAAGCTGTTGATCAGAGTCTTCGAGGTGGAGTATTTCCTTTACCAGGCTCCAACCTGTTGATCAGACTCTTCGAGGTGGACTATTTCCTTTACCAGGCTCCAAGCTGTTGATCAGACTCTTCGAGGTGGAGTATTTCCTTTACCAGGCTCCAAGCTGTTGATCAGACTCTTCGAGGTGGAGTATTTCCTTTGCCAGGCTCCAAGCTGTTGATCAGACTCTTCGAGGTGGACTATTTCCTTTACCAGGCTCCAAGCTGTTGATCAGACTCTTCGAGGTGGAGTATTTCCTTTACCAGGCTCCAAGCTGTTGATCAGACTCTTCGAGGTGGAGTATTTCCTTTACCAGGCTCCAAGCTGTTGATCAGACTCTTCGAGGTGGAGTATTTCCTTTACCAGGCTCCAAGCTGTTGATCAGACTCTTCGAGGTGGACTATTTCCTTTACCAGGCTCCAAGCTGTTGATCAGACTCTTCGAGGTGGACTATTTCCTTTACCAGGCTCCAAGCTGTTGATCAGACTCTTCGAGGTGGAGTATTTCCTTTACCAGGCTCCAAGCTGTTGATCAGACTCTTCGAGGTGGAGTATTTCCTTTGCCAGGCTCCAAGCTGTTGATCAGACTCTTCGAGGTGGAGTATTTCCTTTACCAGGCTCCAAGCTGTTGATCAGACTCTTCGAGGTGGAGTATTTCCTTTACCAGGCTCCAAGCTGTTGATCAGACTCTTCGAGGTGGAGTATTTCCTTTACCAGGCTCCAAGCTGTTGATCAGACTCTTCGAGGTGGACTATTTCCTTTACCAGGCTCCAAGCTGTTGATCAGAGTCTTCGAGGTGGAGTATTTCCTTTACCAGGCTCCAAGCTGTTGATCAGAGTCTTCGAGGTGGAGTATTTCCTTCAGAAAATTTCGGTTGGATTCAACTCAGGGCTTTCAGAGAGATACCGAAGAACATTTCGCCATTTCTTGTCTAAGATTACTTTCACTTGTTTTAATGTGTGCTTAGACCGTATTCCTTCGATGAAATGGAGTTGGCTAACGACCTCAACCATCGTACTTCACGGCGATCTGCAGACACACTGGGTGGTACTGCTGCCGCGCGAGCAAACATGTTTAATTTTTACTTATCTAGCTATAAAACCTCCTCGCCTAGAACTCATCAATTATGTTTACTTTCTCCCCGGCAACGTTGAAGTGGCATTTATGGAATGCCGATGACGTGACTAAGGTATCTGACAAGTTGTACTAACACCAGAGATGGTAATAAACTCCGAAAGAAGATCGTGTCAAATGCTGATGTGTCACTGGTCACCCTGCCTGCCAATTTGACATCATGTAGCCTGTTATGGATTGTTTAATCCCAGTGGCATTCTCTCCTGTACCTCAGTGACCGACGGAATTGCTAGTTACTCTAAGCTGTATAGAAACACTGAAGACAGGGCCAGATTCTTTAGACTTACCTACATGTATTTCGGTATACAAGACTAACGACACTGGGGAACAAGGCTTTTGCTTCTCAGTTATTTATGGGTGGTCCTAATAGAACTTTTAACGCTGATTCCAAATATGGTTTCAGAATTTTTCTATCACCCATTGTTTTTTTTAAAAATGGAGTTTTTAAAATTTTCAGTATATTTTCTCATAACAGAGCATATATTGAGTGTATTATGTTTCTTATACATGTTATGATAATTCCATTACTAATGTTTGTTTTTTCTTTTTCCGACCAATTTTTTGAGTTAATTCTTTAAAAATATGAACCAAAAGTGGGTTAATCCGACGGATTGCTTCTGTTACATGTGTGGAGAAATGACCATGAAATCTCAAAGAAGAACAATGACTTCACCTGTAAAGAAGGCCCACGAACTTTACCTCGTATGCAAGATAGGCGATCAGGACAAAGCGCAGGTACCCCATATTTGTTGCGCCTCCTGTGCGGTTAACCTTCGGGCATGGCTCAAAGGAACACGCAGGTCCATGCCATTCGGAGTGCCAATGATTTGGAGAGAACCGCAAGACCATGTTAAAGATTGATATTTTTGCCTCACAAATATTTCAGGTTTATCTGCTAAAGACAAAACTAAAATTCAATATCCAAACCTTGTATCAGCCATTCGACCAGTACGTCACAGCGAAAGTATTCCTGTTTCAAGTGCTTCCAAGACATGGACATTGGACGAAGAAACTGAAGTCGACGAGCTGATGGATGTTCAAGAAGATGCCGATGCAGACTTCAAACCTCCAGAATCAAAAGAACCGCAATTCATTACACAGAGTATGTTGAATGATCTTGTGAGGGATTTAAATTTGCCACAGAAAAAAGTTGAACTTTTGGGATCCAGGTTGCAGGAATGGAATCTATTGGAAAAAGATAAAACATCTGTTTTCCGTACTCGTCAAAAAGATTTAGTCAAGTTCTTTTCCTTTGATGAGGGGTTCTGTTATTGCAATGATGTTAATGGTTTGATGGTAGCATTCGGTCATGAATATAATCCTGAAGAATGGCGTCTTTTTATTGACTCTTCCAAAATGAGCCTTAAAGCTGTCTTGTTGCATAATGGAAATAAATATCCCTTCATTCCTATTGGGCGTGCCGTCCACATGAAAGAATCCTATGATAACATAAAGACTATTCTTAAACAATTAAACTACAACAGATTTCTCTGGCACATATGTGGCGATTTAAAAGTTTTGGCATTACTTCTGGGCTTGCAGCTTGGATATACTAAATTCTGCTGTTTCCTATGTGAATGGGACAGTAAGACCAGAGAATCCCATTACATTGCCCAAAAATGGCCTGCTCGTGAAATTGTTCAGGACAAAGGAATGTTTCTCATCAACCATTGGTGGTGCCTCAAAAAATATACTTGCCACCATTTCATATTAAACTAGGACTGATGAAAAACTTTGTGAAAGCAATGAACAAAGATGGACACAGATTCAAATATTTGAAGCAAAAGTTTCCACGTATTAGTGAGGCAAATATAAAAGAAGGGATTTTTGTTGGTCCCAAATTAGAGAACTCGTGAGGGACAAACAGTTTGATGCAATATTAAGGGACAAGGAAAGAGCAGCATGGAATGCCCTAAAATCTGTCGTCATTAATTTTTTGGGAAACATCAAGGCTCCAAACTATGAACAACATGAAATGACTGAGGCCTATAAACAAATGGGATGCAATATGTCCTTGAAGATCCATTTCAATCTCATTTAGATTTTTTCCAAGAGAACCTTGGAGATGTAAGTGACGAGCATGGTGAAAGATTACATCAGGAAATTTCAACCATGGAAAAACGCTATCAAGGCCGGCGGGATCCTGCAATGTTAGCCAATTACTATTGGACACTAATGAGAGATGCTCCTGAAGTAAGCTACAAACGGAAATCCATTACCAAGAGATTTTAAACCAATAATAATAATAATAATAATAATAATAATTTTAATGTAATTTCCTTGTTTTAAACCATTAAATAATAAATTTTTATGTAATTTACTTGTATGTTTAAACCCAATTTTCTCAAAACACCCATCAAATTGCAAGAAACAAAAAAAGAAGTTAAAATCTGTTTCCCAGTGAGATCAGCCAAATATATACTAAACCTTTTGTCTAATCGATGACCTGAGGAGTGATTAATAATAATAATAATAATAATAATAATAATAATAATATAATAATAATAATAATAATAATAATAATAATAATAATAGTTTTCATTAAATTGCAAACACTATAAAAACAAAAATGAATTACCTTCATTCCTTTTTACTCTTGCAGAAACTGTCTGAAAATTTATTTTGCCAATTAATGACTTTTTCATAAAAGGGAACTGGTTTAACCAGTCAGTAAGTTTAGGTGCAAGAAAAACGGTGCCACCAGTCATTAGCCTTCTTCTGTTATTATTAAAATGCCCAAAACAGGAATAACACGTTATAACCGATCGGTGCCATTCTTCGATTCAACATTCAGTCGCTAAGCCCAAAGACAGCGAAATGGTTGTATATACAGACCGCCTGCCAGTATGAACGCCTCACAGGTCAGGGACATCAGGCAAATACAAAGTCCCTGTGAATCTCAGAATTCCTGCCAAATAAATTCCAAGGGTATCTTTATTCATGAGAGTATTTTAAAGAAAAAAAAACGCTTTGCGGTCAAAGTTCTTATACAAACTTATAATACGTTTTTGATATATGGATTTTGTAGCAGCTATGTCCTAACAACCATGTGACCAACCGTACTGAGAGTACGGGATGTTTTACTGCTGAGCCCACACTTACGGTCTTCACTTCACTATCTGTAAAAGATTTAGAGTTCCTGCAGACCTGTCCTCTACTCCATGATTCCGTCAGGGGCTGTTCAACGTGAAGATAGTCGCAGCTGATACGATTCCACGATGGCGTTCTTCCATTTTGAGTTCGGTAACATGTGGTGGCCGGGCGTATGACTCGCCCTGTAGGCAAATCGTTACGTGTATACGATCCCTTTAAATATTATTCTAATGTTCTCAAGTTAATAATTAATAGGTAGTCGGTCTTATTTACGTATTAACTTCACTGAATTAACGGTTCGGGTTCATCGCCATCATTACGAGTAATTTGACTTAGCTTTGAGTCCGTAGCAACTGGCGGCGTTCACGTGGTCTTAGGGGGGTTAAGCCACCATCAACCGAAGGAAGGTCTCATCACTCATCGGCAGACTAGAAAAAGGTGCGGCTCGGATGCTGAGCTGGCAGCTCGGATCTCGGTGTAGCCGAACTAGTAATCAATAACAGCCTCGCATTCCGCCAACTCCTGCACCGAAGCACGGACCCCGACTGATCGCTTTCCCGTCTTTGTACGTTTCCGAGAATTACTGGCCGCGGTCACGTGGCTTTGCAGAGAGAATTTTTTTTTTTTTTTAAAAAAATAAAAAGATAAATTTTAAAATAAAACCAAAAAATAACAAATTATTCGCTAATTCATTGCTGGCGATCGAGGAAAGGTTGAGACCTACGCTGCACGTGATTTGCCCGCGGTCTGACTTAGAAAGACAAAATGGACGAATATTTTCAAAGACTGGAGACTATAACAGTCGGTTGGTGCTTGGATTTCCACTCCTAAATCTAATACAGACTGGAAATAAGGGGTTTCTTAAATTAGATTTGTACAAAGGAAATTAATGTTTAATTATTATTTATTTATGTCATGGATCTATTATTGTTGTTGTTGCTGTGCCTTGTCAGGGAAGCACCTGCTCTGTGTTTACTGTTTCCTTTTCGTGGTGTAAATATCAAAAGGTTAAATTTTCCGACATACGCGTGACCTTTCATTCATAAACCTATACAGAGCTTCTAGAACCAGATGTTCGCTTCGCAGGCAGATATCCCAACTGATCGTGAAAGGTCTGACTGACACTTTTCTGTTCCCCGCAGGCTGCCATTTAAAGTCGCCGAGCCGGGTCAGCCGCCGAAAGACTTAAGCTGCCAAGATCGCGACAAATGTCCGACCGCAGCCCCATTTTGCGAGAAAAAAGCTGCCTCCCCCCCCCAATGCCCTCTGGATAAACTGAACTTCCTAAGAACAAATAAGTCGGACCCAAAATTAAACCAGGTCAACGTAGCGGCAGAGTTTCCGAACCCCAAAAGATCCGTGGGTCTTGTAGGTGTTTCTTTGCTTCGACAAGTGTCCTTCCGTCTCCCTGCGGTGCTGCAGATTCCCTACATCTATAACCGAGCTCCCAGATGCCATTCATCTGAACCACGGCTCTCGAACTCTTTCCAAGACAAGCGAACGGCGAAGCAGCACCAAGAAACCTCTGGGCAGACGCTGGTAGGACGGACAGGTGGAAAATGTCTTCACCTTTTTTTTTATTGGCTGTAGTCAAAAACTAAAGGAATCGATGATATAACTTAGTTTTCATTTTTTAAAAAAAACAACAACAACAATAAAACGGTATTGTTTTCCATGAAGTCATTTAGAAACAATGTTATTATGGTCATTTCCACGATGGCACCTGCGTCGAAGATCTTTGGAAAACTCTACCTTCCAACTCAAAGAACCAACCACATGCATCTAAAATACCGCTTCCTGTTCGGCTACATAGCGTGACAGAGAACTACGACATTTGTTCGACAGACTCTGTTACATAAACTTCCTCATAAACAAACGACTTGCTCAAGATAAAAACAATGGGTACATCAAACGAGGCTACCGACTGTATCAGAATGGCTTAGGAGTTTTCTAGACAAAAACATTATAGACTAAAGCCCGTCAGAATGGCCTCACCTGAGACAGACGCTTCGTCATCTCTACCCGCACATCACTCATCTTTGACTTCTAATCCGGCCTTTGAAATAGACATAGAAACATCGAAAGAATAGGAAATTAATGACCGGCATGCATGTGATAATAACTGTAACCCTGATTGGTTCTTAAGTGGCCAATAAGATATTCTGCATAAACATGTGGCATTAAAACTATAAGTAATTGTGTTTTTTTTAGTAGTAATAATAGTATTGTATTGAATGCAGACATGGCTACACAGAGAAATGCCACGTGTTAAAAGTATGTTCTGGCTTTTGAGAAATAGCTCGTGAGACAAACTGAAGCTAAACCCACAATTTTGCCAATTTTTGTAAGTAGACATTTGAAAAGATTATCTGAAACTGGAACTGTTGACAATAGAAAAGAAAGAGGCAGAAAGTCTAAACTGCCCTAAGGTGATGCTAAACGTCTACAATTATATTATTGTGTGGCAGATGGCGATCAAGTAAATATCTTGAATGCAATTTGCTATAAATGCAGTTGTGATTCTTACACCAAGAACAGTAAGGAATAAATGGGAACAAAGTTGTCTGGATGGACGTGCTGCAGTTCGAAAATGTATGAGAGAAAACAGAACTGAAAGAAATAAGCGGACATCAGATCGGCCACTGGTAACAGACCCTATTCAAGAATGAGTGGAGATTGGAATTATCTAGAAACAAACAATAGCAGTTTGTTCGACGGCACAAAAGAAATAAATAACAAAGGCTGATATACATCTTCTATGAACATATAGGTCAATCGATTTGAAGATGTAAGCTGATGTCAATACAGGAAAGTATAAACAGCAACCAAGTACGTAATTACGGTAAAATCATTCAAGACATTTTGATATATGTCATCAAGGTACAGAGCTTTGTGCAGATACACACAAAATACTATTTCTTTTTTTAACGTTTTTGCTAACATTTATATTTAATATTTGCTGTTATATTTATATCGAAGATAAAATAATAATAATAATAATAATATTAAAAGCAATTTCTAATTTTCCCTTTCACATCTGAGCTAAAGGAGTGCGTGGGTGAGTCCGCGATACTTTCCAATGATGCACATCCCCAAGCAAAGTACTTTCTAGTTTTCTGTTTTCGCCATTTCACTGGCCGCATAATATTATCCACACTTCTATTTCTTTAGGCCAGATCACTGCTGACGTATTCGCAGCTTATTTGGTCTAGATTACCAACGTCAACGCCAGTTCTCGGAAGTGCCTCCAGATCAGTGGTCTACGTCTGTCGAAAAGAATTCCTCGACCATCCCGATATATACTCAGTCGATCGTTCACCATAATCAGTAGAACACCGATGAAGTTAACCTTAACGGCATTAATAACACAGAAGTCTTGTCCACATGTCAGTGGAGTCCCGGAGAAGCTTCTCCCCACTAGAAGTAACTAAATAGCTGAACTAAGAAAAAAACAAACCTGTTATGAACAGACCAAGACAGAATCCATTGGTTCTTCTTCTTTCTTTCAGGCCACTAACCGCCACAGTGATTGATTGCCCTGCTCCTTCCCTGCCGTTCCAATAACACAACCAAAAGGACCTTTTTTGTCTTCTTTTGAAGTTTTACTCAGACGTCAGAAAAAATGGCGGCGGCTTCTATCCAGCTCTGGCCGGCCTTTCCGGATCAGTCGGCTTTCGACTCCTTTTAATCGGAAGAGTTATCGTGAAGTTCCACACACACGCACACCGCAAACGAAATAAGAGATTATTGGCCACAATGTTTCGAAGCTGCCATCAGTGGGTTTCTGCCAGAACGGAAAATCCAGAATTTGCCACATATTGCTACAAGATGTGGACTGTTTCGCTGATGGAAGAGAATTCGCTGAGTTTCCCCTGGTGTTTTTTTCTTCTCTCTCTGTCCCAGTTGTTAAGGAATAAATAGAATAAACGTAGCAGCGACGCTGATCCTCACGTTAAGTCTCAGAAGAGGTGGAGGAATATTGGGGGAAGATGGAGTGAAAAGGAAAGACAAACCCTTCTTTGATTAGAGTCTTTAACATCTCCGCCGGAAAGAAGTATCAGAATTAAAAGTAAAGAAAAATCAAACTTTAATTTAGCTTATTAATTCTTCAATTCTGTTGACTTACAAAACTACGATTGATTTGGAGGCTCAACTTCGCCTAACTGCGAGCAAGCTTCTGTTGAGAGGAAGTTTACCATCTACTCGGGAAATATTTCTCAAACCAATAATAGACATCCATTTGGCAAAATCTGCAAACAATAATAAAAACTTCTACAAAAAAGACTAAAAAAAAAAGCATTAATACCACAGCAGAAAATTATATATTTAATATTTTGACCAAAACATTTAGCTGGAAGACACGGGTCTATCAAAACGTCCACGAATATAGTGCCAGGAGAAAATACAGCGCTAAATGTAATTTTACGTAATTTAAGAAAAATCTGTTTAGTTGAGAGTGTTACATCTTAAACCAATGGAGAAGCCGTTATTTAAGGGGGTCTAAAAAGGATGGGGTGAAATACATCATCAGGCTAATCGGTCTGTCGAACAAAGACAAGAGACGAACGTAGACAGCTGAAGAAGACATCACAGTAAAGTCTGGTAAACGTATCTTTGGATGTTTCATGGCTATAATGCCAAAGCGTAATTACAGTTTAGGGAAAACGGATATACCCAAAGTCGCGTCTGCTTTAGTAAGAAAGACGAACGGCAAAGAGTGGGATCGACTGGTACAACAGATGAAATCGAATGTGGTGGTGGCGTACGGAGTTCCTCTCTCTCTCTCATAACAGGATCTTCATGTCAGATAATTGACGATATCTCTCACGGGTTGATGGACTCCGTCAACGCAAATGACCGCTAGAAAACCATGGGAGAAAGTTGAAGATTTTCCAAGCCTACCAGAACAGTGGCCCGCAGAGAATTAAAAATCCCCAGAGATAGTCGATAATATCAGAGGAGGACCTAATAAAATTTCAAAAAGAAAGGAAAGACAGCCACAAAAATCCGGACCATCTAGAAAACTGGAAATTAAACAAGAAATACATGGAAGCGCTTTAATCGGAGTTCTAGGAGAATCTGAGACACGGTTCAGAGTTGTTTCCCCCTTTTAAAATCAATTAGCTAACCTCTCAAAACTTATCCCGACTTCTTTTGTGTTTTTGTCGTCATCACCGGCGTCGGCCAATGGGCTTCGCGCTTACAAGTCTTTCATTCCTCGGTGAAATACAGGTTTCCGTCTGTCATACCGGGGTAAATATTTACAGTTATCGTGAGCAGAAATCCATTGTCGGGATCGTGATCCATCCGTTTGTCCGTAAATCGTTTTTTTTGGGGGGTGGGGTGGGGTGGGGTTTATAAAAAGTATAAGTCTGAATTTAGCTTTAACTCCTATAAAAATCTAATTACTGATCATATTTTGCGAGTAAGTCAGTCCGGCTGCTGCTCTGTTTAGTCACCCGTGACAGAGATGTTCCGGACCGATGACGGACGACCCAAGGGAAAGGCGGCTGGCGCAGAAACGGACCTGAAGCTGCCAATCGGGTAAAACGCAGCTCGCGTGCGCGGCACCTGGAATAGAAGGAATTCACATACGTAACTTGTTGGGAAAACTTACTAACCAAAGGATGTTCTAGGCGACTTCGTCTAACAGCAGCGTACATACCCTGTGTACCAGTGACTAAACCATTAATTAACGTCTTTCTTCCTTTCTCTGCGAATCCTTTCCTGACACGGAGGTCACGAGGGCACTTCACAGAAGTGGAGGGGGAGGGGGAGGTAATTAGCTTTAATGACCGAGCGAGTCGCCTAGGTATAGTTGGAGGGCTCGAGCCAGTCACGAGTTACCAACGAAACCTCCATCACGTGCACCATGGGAAACTCTACTAGAACTCTTAGAATTAGCGGAAAGAACTGTCTTTGTTTATGACAATGTACCAGTTAATTTGCAATTAAGCAGCCCGGAAGAAAGGAAAAGGCCAAATGTAAAGAATGTATCGTACAAATGTTCTGCTGCCACGGCTGCATTATATTTCAAATATCCCTTTGCTATGGGGTGTATTGAAAGGCCATATTAACCCAGTACCTAACTGCAGCAATATCTTTCATCCCAAAAGACACCAACATGTTTTTAGAAAACTGTTAATCGTGAGATCTGTCGTCTACATTTTCCAGATTTCATATTATCAAAATATTGCTAATAATTAACCATTCTTCTTTTTTATATTAGAGTCGCAGTCAGATGAAACTCCGTTCGGAGTTGGTTTGAACGACGACGCTAGTAATTGTCTAGATTAGCAGCGCTTTTCACTTTTACCTGTTGTTATCATTTCAGGTGGGCAATCGGTGATGTACGCCATTTCCGTTTAACTGTTTGGTTCCATGCACATACGCTCACAAGATATTTATAATAAGGAATTAGGGAACCACCGTGGTCCACACAGCTTTGCCAAACATTTCTACTCTGTGTGATTCGATTTCACTTCTATAATTATAAATTATCAATTATCGGATCTATGCAAGAAATAGTTGATAAAATATTGTCAGATTAATACTTTTTTTAGAGCACTGTATTCCCTCTCTCTATTTTAGCTCCACCGAAGAGAGAGTAGAAAGAGTAACCACTCAGAACCCGCAATAAAAACAACGTTATCTTGTACAGCTATGACGCTCACAATATCGTTTGTGGTTTTCTTCAAAGAAGAGCTCTGTCATCGCTCATTCATGTTTGAAAGCTTTAAAACATAAAAAGTACTGTATTCTCTTGAATTTAATGATGTATATAAGCTATATGGGGAAAGAACTTGTTGTAAACAAATTAACTGATTATTAAAATCTAGTCATTGACGGATTGGGCTGTCAGGGCACCGGGCGATGCCCAAATAGCGGAGTGGAATTTTAAGATGATGTTCCACAATTTTCAGGATCAATTTTTTTTTTTTTTTTGCTTTTATATGTATTAATTATTTATAAACATGACATATATTTACGCTATACTAACCATATCAGATATCTGCAACATGTGCTGCTATTTTTGCATACAGTTACAATCACCACACGTATATAAGAAGCCTGCTGCTGAAGACGAGCCGATATCCACTTTACAAATGCACGAGAAATCGTTTATCAAGATCTGCCAGTATACTATTTTGTTAAGCCAAGCCACGAAAACATTCGTGAATTGTTTTAGAAATGTCCATGCTAAACCACTCGCATTATAAGTATGGAAAAAACAACAACAAAAAACATCAAATATGTACGAGCGAAGAGAAATTGGCTGGCATTGACTCCAAGCCTATTTACGATAGAATATCTGGACATGAAGAAAGAAACATCACGCGCCCTGTGTTGACGCACCTGCGTGTGGGCAAAAGGTCGAGATATTTGTGGCATGGTAATTTCTAACCAAAGACAACTTCTCGACCTTCAAGTTGAAAAAACAAAGTAAAGCATCTGACCGCATTATTAATATTATAAAATTAATTGCCAAGCGAGGAATGAGAAATGAGAAAGATTCAGTACCAGTTGATAATATGAATCATGGGAATTCTCTGGATTATTTATGGAAAAATATGATGATGAGTTGGAAGAGGTAGATGAGATTATACGGGAGTCATAGCCGTGTAAACAACTTATCATTTGTATATATGAGATACTGAGAAATACACACATACAATACATCATTCTACTTGTGACAAAAAGTACTAGCCAAGTTACAGATATTGCAGTGAGCTCTGTAGCAAAACATTCATAACCTATCATTTATTTCCAAAAGTAGAGTCGTTTATCATGTGTCAGTTGTATGAGACTAGATTATAAATGACCTTGAAAAGGTTGTGGATGCTTAGATGCTCAGTGCGCAGCTCAATAACACACAGAGGTTACTTTTGTACAAGATCAGTGTGCAGTCATTGTATGCTGTGTCATTGAAGTCCAGGATAGATTCATCTGTGTTCAATGTTCAACAAGTACCGCTGACTATATGTGTACGTTGGTTAACAGAATTACATTCTTGAGTTTGAAAATGGAAACTGTGGCGGGGCTTTTGAAATGGTGGAACTTGAAATACGAAAATCACTTACAACAGATTTTCTGCACACTTGAAAATAGAATCGCCACACTGAATACGTGTGGTGCTGCGCACGTGTTCTTAACCTTTTGATGGTTGACTGCACACAATCGGCCAACGTGGTCAGTCTGTTCAGTCTGCTGAATGCTCGTGCTATTTTCCAACAAGAGTTGCCTCTTCGAATGGATGCCTGAGAATAATTCTCTGAGGATTCCTCGTCGACTGGGACTTAGTGGCGGAACAGATTTTCGGTCTGAATATCTGTCTTTATCAAAAATATTTGGAAGTTTTGACAAACCATCAAACTGCCTGCACGAACCTTTGTTGACCACACTGAAGTGCACAGACTGATAGTAGCCGTGTCTTTGCGATAAACACCTTTTGAAATGCAAAAACACTATTATCAGCACAACTCTTTCTCCTAATTTGTTCAGCATGCAATGCCATTGTCTAAATACTTACAAACACAAGAAATAAACGATTCCGAAGCATGTAAAATGGTTGTGAGTGCCACCAAATCCATAGATTCGATGTCTCGTTACTTCGAAGACGTCAAAGCATCAAGTCTGATTTTTGTAGAATTTGCTAATAACAAATTTGTAAAAGAAGAGGTGCATACGATCATTCTAGACAGTCGCATCCGGTGAGAAATCCCAAAATTAACCGATTATCAATGTCGAAAAGAAGTAAACTGTATTGATATGCACAACAAAGTTCTCGATATTGCGAGCACATATCTCAAAGAAGGTTTTTTTTACCTACATCCACAAAATTTCGATGACGTCTTTGACGTTCCAAGCACTGGATTTTAGAATCTGATCCAAAATGTGATGCGCTTTGAAAGACCGTGCAACTCCAGAAGTAATCAAAGAGAACTGCTGGATTTCGCTTCGAAATGGAAACTAATCAGGCGGTCTGTGCCAGAAAGTTACACCTCAGCAAACCAGTCCAATGGTGTACAAAACGAAGAGAATGCTGGTAAAAAAAGGTCTGTAATGCTGTAGTCCACAATTTCTGTGAAGTCTCAAAGACTGTCGATGTTTATCGAAATCCTGCAAGAACTGCTCTTGGAGTTGCTGCTTAGTGCTGCTCAAATACAACCTATACGCAGAAGCCTACCGTGCTTTGTTCAAACACTATAAATACATGCTGAATCTGTCGATAGCAAGGTATCGTGTGAGAGTGTAAACATCTAGAACATTTAATGAAGATGTGCGTAGAAAAAGAAAGGCTCGAAACATTGGCCGATTTTAAGATTCAGAAAGACTTGTTCAGGAAACTGATGTATTTCGCCGTAGTCTAAATTACATTCAGCATGTAGCCTGCGTAAACACCTGCATCTGATACCACTTATGTTTATACTTGTCTATCTCCAATTTCTTTTTTTTTCGTATTAAATCTGCGCCCTAATTTCTAGCTTTATGGCCTTTACATCACATCTTTTAATCTCGGAGATTTTTTTTCTTTTAGATAACCATTAAACTTGTTTTAGTTTAGTACAAAAAAGCTAGCCAGCTTAGGGCCACGACTAATCACAGCCCAGGCCGATTTCTTAAAGCAACCTGCCTCTAAATTCAGTGTTCTTTAAAGATGAAATTCTTTGTCTTACGCATCTTTTATGGAAAAAACTTTGATTTTTTTAATGGAGCAAATTAAAGTCCAAAATATCACTTGCAAATGGATTATGAAATCAAGAACATTTAAAGTAGCGCTTGCATGCACAAAATAAACTTATCCAAGACTTAAGACGTATTTAGGAAAGAAAAGAAAAATATAAATCTACGCAAAGCTTCTCTCTTTTTCCCCTTGTAGTAAATGCCATCCATTCTTACAGAATGTCAGTTATTTATTCGTTTATCAAAATTGGTTTTTAGGAGTGTTTGTAAATGCGAAAATCTGTTGCATGTTTAAAAGGTCACGGGATAACAGTTTGTAGATCCGGTCACGTGATATTATATACAAAATTTTTTTTAAAAAAACAAACTGCAAAAAATAATAATCAGAATCGATACAGACGAGTTATCAAGTAAATGAAGCTCAAAGTTTCCACTAATAGTCATTTTTTAAAATTAATTCTGCTGAAAAATCTTTACCATTTTCATTATTATTAGTAATAGTTAGTGATCTAACTTTGTATTGATTTCAAGTACATCGGTTGATTTCTAAAGACGTAATGAGCAATAAAGTATATTTAAAGTGTCCAATATTAAGAGGCATCACAACAATCAGCTCACTGTCGATGTTATATTATTTCATTATATACACACGACATCCAACAATAAATGACATTCTAACAGTTACAAGTATCCCAAATAAAACGAGGTAGCATCAGTTTGATATGAGATGAAGAGGTATTCAATTCTCAATCGGAGGATTATGCACCATTTGTAGCGAGGAATACTTACAGTTGTCGTCAAGGTGATAACTGTCGCAAACATCGATCACTTCAGTTGTTAAGATGGTTGCCTATCACTACTGTAACGTCCTTGTCGAATCGACAATATTCCCATGCAGATGCAGTCGCTGTAGCATTCGTCGTCTAAGCTTGTCCCACAGCTGCAGAATGGAATTAAAATGAAGGGATATGAATAGATAATTATTGCTGTGTTTATTCAAGAGACCAAACTCCTCTGGCTGTGAAGAGCACGTACTGTCAGTCAGGTTCGGAAGATCGGCCTCCTTTTTTGGCCCATTATCAAGAGAAACAGCACAGATCGATGTCACCCTGAACGTTCAGAAGCATAAGATCGGTTCGGAGTTATGAATTAAATGGCACCCACACCTCATACCGCCTGACTCTGATCTGATTTGATCTTCCTCGGGAACATAATTTTGAGCAAACCTTCTCACATTTTCCCAGACACGCTGGTACGTTCAGCTGCACAATTCGAATTAATTCTGGATTCATTACAGACGATGACACCATGTCATATTTGTTCGATCCAAATCCAAGCGCAACGGCCGACAGTTCTGTCGCTTATCCGTCTCTTCTCTGGCACCAGTAAAGTTGTTGGCATAGATTCTTACAGTTGGGATCAATTTCGAAGATGCTGCAGACGGGTGTGTGCTCTAGTGGTCTTCCGAACTAAATGAATTTGGTATCCTTATTCTTACGACACATTCTTGGCTTAGAACCTTGAAATGTGTAAAAGAATCGGTTCTGATTTCCTCCTGATATTTCAAAACCCTGAGACTTCCGTCTACCCACTCACTCGAGCTCAGCACCAGCTTATTTGTGTAAAATGATAATGTCCTAAACTACTTTTCGGAAACCAAGACGATTAAAAGCAATAAGAAATTTACTTGCTCCATATCTCGAATGAAAAATCCATTATGGCTCTTATATCTAGAAGCAGAATCCATTAAAAATAACAACAAACCGCATTTTGCTCTGCGGTTGACCAAAGCGAGCGGTCTATGTACACAGTAAACCGACCGCAGATTTTATTTATTCGTTTATTATTGTTATTTTTTTTTTACATTTTGCTATGTGCAAAGGTAGTTTTGGGAACCGAAACTCTTTGTTCGATATTTCATCTCATGAGTCATCTTCCTGAGTCGGCGTGGGGGTGCTAATGTTCGGACATTTCTGTTAGTTTGGTGAACGATCATGGAGGATAGTTAACGATTTCTCGAGTCGCGACGAATCTTGTCCATGTTTTGTGCATTGTGAGAACGCTTTCTTAACTATGGCCAGACATAAAAACAAACTTGTCTCAAACTCGGATTCAAGCTTACGATGAAACTGTTCGAGATGATGAACCTGTGGGGACGATGAAATCACTTCTGTAAGCCTCTAGTTTTGTCTTCATCCTAAGCAGCTGCATTTGCAGACGTCGTTTAAGAGCCGAAGATAAAGGGAACAAACACGAAAAGAAGATGGAGAGCGCTACTTACTACTGGCTTTTCGCCAGCACGTTCGTAAATTAAGAAAGAAATCAGAAACCATTCGACTATTTTTACCATTTACGTCTTCGCTCTTAAGTTTATAAGCTTTAGCAACTTCAAGTTTGAGAGAGAGAGAGAGAGAGAGAGAGAGAGAGAGAGAGAGAGAGAGAGAGAGAGAGATGACGTCAGTACAGAGAAATGGAGAAGAGAGAGAGATGAAGAGGAGAGAGAGAGAGATGAGAGATGGAGAGAGAGAGAGAGAGATGAATAGAGATATGGAGCTAGATATGAGAGAGATAGAAGGTTTATAGAGAGAGAGAGAGAGATCTCGAGAGAGATGAGATAGAGATGAGAGAGACTCGCTAGAGAGAGAGAGAGATCTCGATATCGCGAGATGTCGCTCTCTAGAGATCATTTCTCTCTCTCTCTTTCTGAGCTCGAGAGCTCTCCTCTCGACTTTATTACTCTAGAGCGCCTCCTGATCCGTCGATCTCGAGCGCTCTGATCTCTCTCTGCTATCTTTTGTCTCTCTGCTCTCGCTCTCTCTCGCTCTCTCTGATCTCTCTCGGCTCTCCTCTCTTTCTCTCTGCTGCTCTCCTCTCTCGCTCTCTCTATCTCTACTCTCTCTCTTCTCGTCTCCTTCTCGCTCTCTCTCTCTCTACTCTCGCTCTCTCTCTCTCGCTCTCTCTCCTCTCTCTCTCTCGTCTCCTCTCTTCTTCTCGCCTTCTCTCTCTACTCTCTCTCTCTCTCTTCTCTCATCTTTCTCGCTCTCTCTTCCTCCTCTCCCATACTGTCACTGCTACGCTCTCTATTTATCGATCTTTCTCTCGGCTCTCTCTCTCTACGGATCGCTCTCTCTCTCAGCTCTATTTCTCTCTCATCGACTCTTTATCTCTCTCTCTCGAGGCTCTTCTCGCTATTCTCTCTCTCTCTCTCTCGCCTCTCGCTCTCTCTCTTCCTCCTTCCCTTCCCTCTCTCCTTGCTCTCTCTCTATCTCATTATCGCTCGCCTCTCTCTCTGTATATCTCTAGCGCTTCTCTGCATCTCTTGCTCTCTCTTTCATCTTTTCTCTCTCTCTCTCTTCTTCGCTCTCTCTCGTCCTTCCTTCCTCTCTGGCCAGCTCCTCGCTTTCTCTCTCTCTTTCTCGTCTCTCTCTCGCTCTCTTAGCCTTCGCTTCTCGCTCTCTCTTCTCGCTTCCTCTCTCTCGCTCTCTTTCTCCTCTCTCTCTCTATCTCTTCCGCTCTTTCTCTCTCTCGCTCTTCCTTCTTCCACCCTCTCCCTTCCTTCGCTCGCTCTCTACTCTTAGCCTCTCTTTCGCTCTCGCTCTCTCGCTCTCTCTCCTCTCTCTCTCCTCATCTCCTCTCTGGCTCTCTCTGTCTGTCTTTCTGCTCTCCCGCTCTCCTCTCTGTTCCTTCCGTCATTACAGAGAAATGGAGCAGAGAGGTAAAGTGAACTTACAGGCGCGCGCGTGACATCTCTGGTTGACGGATGAAGTAAGAGATTAACAGAAAAAACGGAGACCTTTCCCACGACCCGGTCTACACCACTAACCCCGATAGTTTTCTCCGATCGGACATCGCCATCACCGAGCTGTGCCGCAAAATTTGCGATATATTTCTGGAAATTTACTTCATCCCCCCAACCCATATTCCTAATTTTTATAAAACCTCGAAAAGGTGCGATTATTTGCTGTCTCACTCTAGCACTTACGCCCCCCCCCCCCCCCGGGGGGCTATCTCGGCCCTGTTACACTCCGGTAGAGGCATTGATGCATAGTGGGAAAGTAGCGCCATCTTCGTGTCTAGTTGAAGGCGATATGTTTCTGCGCAAGCATTCCCCTTAAACTCCGTTTGTGGGCGGAGTCTGTCGGTTCTGCATTATTGGACTCGAATTTAATAAATTATTTCTTTTCCTATGAAGACATAACGGCACTTTCACTTTTAACACCTGTGTATGTGTAGAATGCTGGATTAGTTCTGTATCGAACAAATACAAGCGCAAAAGCAGAACGATTATATTTAAAGCTGATATGTAATAATATTCTAACCAATGCGTTTGTTGACTGAAAATGCGCGATCAAGGCCTTTTATATAATAATTAACCATTGCGTAATATAATTATATTGGTGTTTCTTCCATTATTCTCTTCCCCCTTTCTCTCTGCATTTCAGCAATGGCCCTTTGGTTCATTGTAATGTTCGTTTTGTTCTTCCCTTAATTAGACTTAATTAAAACTTGTTAGATTCAATATTCTTTGTACTAAGGCGGAGTAATGAAATAATCCTAAAACGAAAGCAATAGATAACAGGCGTAAACTAAATGTACCTTTTATATCGAACAAACCCTTTAAACTGTAACAATTTCCCTTTGAAGTAGTAAACCCTAAGGACATATCTTCTGTCGCACCTGGTCATTAACCTGAGCTCGAACCCGGACTCCAGAAACTGGGATCGGCTCGAAAGTTGCCGACAGCCGACCTAACAAATCCACAAAACGTTCTTCACTATTGAATGTGGGAGGAAACCCCTGTCTGGGGGAGGGGGGGGGATGAACGAGAAGGGACCGAGCAAGGAAGGTTCGCCTAACCCAGCCGCTCCCAGATGAATCGTAATTTCGGGCGTAGCATCCAACGGGCTAACCACTCGACCACCCAGCCGCTCGGTGTTTCTGTAATTCATGTACTTTTAATACGTTTAAAAATTCAGTTACTTTTATCTGTTAGCGCATTGTAATTAGAATTATTGTTTTACCTCTAGAAGGACTGTTCTCAGAAAACACGGACGTCACAACTCAATTCAAGTAATTATAAATACTAAAGCGGACATTTAAAAAGAAAAGAAAAGAGACTGAGTTACGTCCCCTTAGCGTCCAAATCTAAAATGTTCTTTTTCAACCAGCCGATAAAAAGAGGAAGGTGGGGGATAGTCCATAATATTAGTTACACCTGTAATCAGGACTATTTTCCCTTTCCCCGTCGGAAACTGTGTGCAGAATGTATTCGATATTATAGAACTTTTCCTGTTCAAAAAAATATACGACGACCAGAAAATTATTTTTATCTCCTCCTCCTCTCACCTGTGCTTCAGGGGAGCCCCCTCCTCCTCCTCCTCCTCCTCTCACCTGTGCTTCAGGGGAGCCCCTCCTCCTCCTCCTCCTCTCACCTGTTCTTCAAGGGAGCCAGCTAAAAACAGGAGAGCAAAACGGCAATACTTACGACCGACCGCCTTCTTCCAGGTGTTCTCAGTGATGGGATCTCCACGACTGGTTACGGCGGCGATAATTTATCCATCCATCCATCCATCCATCTTCGCTCTGCTAACCGAACGATCGCCTGCCTGCAGCCGACATTGAGAGCGACGACGACGACGTGAGGCCCTTTGTAACCTTGTGGGACGGACGACCAGTTTGCACGCCGTCTGGCCGAGCCCAGCGCGGCAGCGGTTTATTAACGTCTGCTCTCTGATGATGAACAAGAAAGAAGAAAAATGCCTTCCCCCCCACTTTTCTCATCCAATGCCGTTGCTATGGTAACTGATTTTTTCTCCTGCGTGTCTGCTAAGGCTGCACAAGCAGGGCACTCAAGGGTGGTGCATGGCTGATGTTTTTTGTTTTAATTGGTGACGTCATTTGCTTATTAACCCTCTGCCGCCTTTCAGTTCCTTTGTTCCACATTTTTGAACCGACGTGCAGCAAAACCAGACTAATTAAGTTGCAGTGAATTTGGGCAGAAGAAACACGGATGCTGTCGTTGACCTTGCATCGCTTCATTCCAAGTCTGTCTGGAATGCAAGGCAGAAAAATCAATAATGTCGGTGGAACTCTCTGGTACCAACCAACCTACATACACATACAGGTGTCCACGCTCAGGTCAGCTGGAGTCAAGTGGTAAATAACGGTGTTCATAAAAAGAACAACACAGAGCTAATTTTAAAAATATCAAGATGAACTACCGGCTGAATTACTATTATTGCATATAGAAAATCTAAGCATAAAATTGTTAATCACAGCCTCCATGTGTTGCGATGATTATTCATTTTTACTTCCATGTTTTTGGGAGATTTTGTTTGTTTTATTTGCCAATTATAATGTAAAATGAAAAATAAAACCATGTAGCTTTTTAATGTGTGTGTGTGTGTGTATAATTTTCCTATTTTAAAATCATGAGTTCACTTCAAAAACATTTTTTACTGAAATCGTATGAGCTAGAGTTCATACCTGCATCCTACTGATGGAAGTGACTGCTGCTTCCAGCATACACGAGTTTGTGGAATGATGAAGCTAGTCTAGTGTCCAACATCATGCTAGAATTACCATAGTTCAGTTCCCCAATCCCATCAGATGACTGATATATATATATATATATATATATATATATATATCTCATTTAATATCCACGGAAGCAGTAATAATGTATCCAACCCTTAAAATGCGCCAACTCAACATTCTTTCAGTAATAACTCTGGCGAGCACGACAGACTTTGTTGAAATGTGTTAATGTAGAAAAACAAGCAGGACTACAGTGATACCAAAAGATCTGGTAACTGTATTCACCTGCATGCCAGTGTCAGCATGTAACCAATCCACCAGAAGAAACTCCATGGGTCTCAGTTTCCTAAACCAAGCATAGAAGTAAATGCATTAGCATTATTAAATTATTAGCAAACTTGCCAAGCAATATTTTTTAAAGATGCTCAGTACAGTATCACAGAGTTCCAGTATGTGACTGTTACAAAGATGGGCCAGAGAAAGTTGGAAAATGTATAACTTCTACTCCATTCTCAAAGATTCTGTTCCATTCCTGACCTGAAAAGTTGTGTGTAACAGTGTATTAAAGTCCCATCCACAATAAAAGCATGTATCTGTAGACCATCAGTTACCACCAGTATAAAACCTGACCTGCAGGGGACCAACTCATATGGATGATATTACACTGGAGCCTGGGCCATCAGCAAAGGTAAGGAAGAAATGGAAATTATTGGGAAATTTTAACCAAAACTGCTGGTGCTGCTACTGGAAACAAATCTTCATGTCTGATAGTTTGGTGCATCAGGATGGTTCTAATGAAGTGGAAATGTTTCCTTAATTGTCACCAGATGGAACCTCGTTTTAAATTCCACACTATAGCACTTTAATTTGATGGTGGAGCATGGCTATTAAAAATAATTCTAGAAGGGCCACCTTTCTGAGTATTTACAGCTGCAAAAAGTGGGCAGTGGTGACAGAACAGTGCTTCCATACTGGACCTTTCCATATCTGTCTGCTGATAGGCAGAAACCAGGATGTCCTTTGCCAAAAACAGGAGGTACCTCACCTGTGTTGCACAGGTGTGGAGATGGTTTCCAATTAGTACAGTCGTTTATTTCCGTGTAGCATAGAGAGTCAACAATGAAGAGAAAAGCAGAAAGAGTTTTAAATGGTGTGTAATTTTATTCATATAGAGCTGTACATCGTAAACATAGCGTCAATAAAAGAAAAACAAAAAAATTTTAATGCAAAACTGAAAAATTCCAGTACACATGAAAATTATCATAGTGGTTAATAACTTAAGAATTTTTAAAAATCATAGCATATTTATCCACATCAGAACAGCAAGAAAAATTTATATATATATATATACACACACACACAAACACAACATATACACACTTGCACATGGACATATTATAATATATATATATATATAAAAAGATTAAAGGGAGTGGAAAAAAATGTACAAAATTCCGCTGCCCTTGAAGAAAAATATTTAAAATTTTTATTAAAAATAAAATATAATTTTGTTTACTCTTTCATGATTATTTTCATTTTTAAAATTATGCCAAAATCTTTTTTTAAAGATTTCTTTTAATTGTGCACATTAATAAAAACTTTTTCCGTTTACAAAATGAGCAAATGCAGAGGGTTAAAATGGAGCTGTTATTTTCAAAGATGCTGACATGAAAACTATGACACAAGATGTTGCAGGGCAGCCTGATACTTGTAGAAAATGTCTTTTGCACATTAAGAGTTCATGGCTTCAGTTCTTGTATCATGTGTCACTTTCGGCAAGTGAAGGAAGGAAAGAGAAGGTAAACAACCACACAAACAACACGTGAGTATCAAAAAGGCTGAACTAATTTTACTGAAGAGAATGAAAGGGAAAAAAAAACAAAAAACAACTGGAATATCAATACAAGTTGTTACAGCACCAGTAATTCCTAATTAAATATATAGATGAGCTATGATGAATGTCACACGAAGGTCAAAATACATGATGTCAATTATAGCCTCACCTGTACCTTAAATTGGGAATTACCGGTGCTCTAACAACCAGGCCTAGAGATCTTCCCTACAACTAAAAAAAAAAAAATAATAATAATAATAATAATAATAATAATAATAATAATAATAAGCAGACATGGATCTGGAAAAATTAAACATTTAAAAGAAAAGCATGCAGATGGCCAGGTGTTTAGAACTGGAAGGAAAAAACCAAGATGGAGTAAAACTGAAAATTCAGAAAGCCATTACGGAGAAGACTAAGTGGTGAAAATATGATCAAAACAATCAACCAGTATGCGGTCCTAGTAACTGATTATACAGCAGGAATTGTAGAATTATAGAATGGACATGGCGAACAGAAAAAACCAGAAAACAAATGAACATAGATAGGATGGTGTGAATCCTAATAGGTTACATATGAAGGTGAAAGAGGGCTCAGAAGCATAGAAGACATGATTAAAATAGAGCAGTTGATCCTAAGAGATTATGTGAATAGTAAAATGGCTGACAAGACTGGTAGAAATAGTGAGATCGTGAAGAACATTAAAGAATAAAAACAGCATGTAGAACTGGGAAAAGAAAAGGTTGCAAAGTCAGTACATTCAGCAGCTGGGAGATGAACTCACAAAGCAGATGTTCCAATGGCTAACAAAGTTATTTGAAAAGGAAAATGAAGCAATGTTAGTTACAGCAGAAGACCAGGCACTCAACACTAACTGCTGCTGAGTCAAAATCCTCCACAGGCTGAACCGAATCAAAGTGTAGAATGTGTAAGGCCGATGAAAAAAAAGTGGCCCACATAATATTAAGATGCAAGAATGTAGCCAATGGTTCTTACAAGAAAAGACATAACAACATCGTAAGAAATATACAGTGGGCAGTGTGTAAAAAAGATTCAGTGCCGGAAACAAATCCAAGATGATGGCAGACAATGGGAGTGAAGATACTATGAGACTCTGCTCTGGTATTAGAACAGAGAGACAAGTACAAGACCATAGATCAGACAGTATTCATGAACAAGACAAAGATAACAAACATAGAGCCTTCCTCATAGACTACAACATGAGAGAGAGAGAGAGAGAGAGAGAGAACGTTAACGACAATAGAGAGAGATGATAGTACAAAGAGAGAGAGAGATGGAGAGAGAGAGAGAGAGAGAGAGAACGTTAACGACAATAGAGAGAGAGAGAGAGAGAGAGAACGTTAACGACAATAGAGAGAGATGACAGTACAAAGAGAGAGAGAGATGGAGAGAGAGAGAGAGAACGTTAACGACAATAGAGAGAGAGAGAGAGAATGTTAACGACAATAGAGAGAGATGACAGTACAAAGAGAGAGAGAGATGGAGAGAGAGAGAGAGAACGTTAACGACAATAGAGAGAGATGACAGTACAAAGAGAGAGAGAGATGGAGAGAGAGAGAATGATTAAAAATAACGAAGTACCAAGATCTGAAGATGGAAAATGAAAATTTGTGGAAAATTAGTGAACATGATACCAGTTGTGATTGGGAGCTTTGGAGCAGTGAGAAAGAAACAAGATGATTATGTAAAGATAAATGAGAGCTAGAAGATTGTCAGAAAGCAGCTGTGTTGGAACAGCCAACAAATCCCTCCCTAAACAGATGATTTGAATTGTATGCTGCAACAGACAACCCTTTTGAGATGTGAGAAAAGGATAATAATAATAATAACATTAACAACAACAGAAAAGGGCCAATAAAAGAAAACGAAATATAGTATAATCAACAGTTTATCCTTATACAAAGAGAAGAGCATAAGCAGCAAAAATTGGCTAAAATAAAATCATAGTTACTCAGTGCAAAAAACTTCCTCATTATCATCTCTCTTTCCTTCAGATTAAATTTATTTTCATTTTAATTTAGCATAATTTCTTTCTTTGTTGTAAACTCATTTTGATAGAAAACAAATACTGTCAGTATTAAGCAGACAGAACAGATTTGAGCTTTTTCTTTTACTCTCTCTCTCTCTCTATTCTTACATTTTGTAATTATTCATAAGTAAATTTTCAAAAAGCAGCAACAAATGCACAAGTATCCTGAATGCGATCTACAATGTTCCTTGTATTTTCTCTGTTATGGAATGTTACTAAGTTATTTCTCCCTGATGCTGTTAACAAATGATGAAGGGTGGCTGACGATAACAATTCAACAAGAACTCCATTAAGATTGTGGTCTCTTGGCCAGTCTCTTCCTCTTTTCAACTGGAAGGTTATAATTAGTGTTTTCCAGATTGGGATCTTTGAAGCCTGTTACATTATCTAAAATGAGTTTTTAGTCCATTGCTAATTCACATAGAGACATTTAAATACAGTATAAGTTAAAGATCCGCAGCCCACACCCTCTTAAGTATTAAATATCAGCAAAACAATGAAGACTATTTGACCCTTTATGTCAAAAATGCCCAGTAAAATGTTTATAAAAATCATCATCTTTCTTGCCATGTGAAAAAACAGGAATAAAGATGTACACCTGAAATGTATAAAGACAGACAAAAATTTCTTCTTTAAATATCAAGTAAAGTGATATCTGCTCTTTGATTTACTTCTTAAGGTATTTAATGTATTTTGATGTATTTAATAGGCCCTGATCTTGTCTTAAAAAGGGAAGTAAATGTTTTGCCAAGCCAAATGGCATTTTAAAGAGAAGTACAAGTCTAAATGCCAGATTTAAAAAAAATAAAAAAGCCAATATAATGACTAAGAAGACCAACTGTTATGCACATCTTAAATTCTTGGAAATAAAAGCCACATTTGTTTATTTCTAGATTTCTAGATCACATAAAAGAATAATTGCTAGGTATGTCTTAAAAATATGTAAAATCCATATTTATCTTTAAATGTCATGTAAGAGCTAGGTAAAGTAACTAAGCCAGTTAAAAACAGTAAAGTCTACATTTTAAAAAAAAATATTATAAAGCAACACAGAGAGCAATTGAGCAGTAACAGCTGTGAATATCTTAAATCCCATGTAAAATGAGTAAAGGCCATGTTTACTGTTGTAAATGCAAAGTAGAAACAGTAACTGCTGTGAGAATATCTTAAATCCCATGTAAAAATGAGTAAAGGCCACGTTTACTGTTGTAAATACAAAGTAGAAACGGTAACTGCTGTGAGAATATCTTAAATCCCATGTAAAAATGAGTAAAGGCCACGTTTACTGTTGTAAATGCAAAGTAGAAACAGTAACTGCTGTGAGAATATCTTAAATCCCATGTAAAAATGAGTAAAGGCCACGTTTACTGTTGTAAATACAAAGTAGAAACAGTAACTGCTGTGAGAATATCTTAAATCCCATGTAAAAATGAGTAAAGGCCACGTTTACTGTTTTAAATGCCTTGTAAAGGAAACAGCAACTGCTGTGAATATCTTAAATCCCAAAAGGATACAAATTTTTTTTTTTTGAGATTTATTATGTATTATATTCTAAATAAGTGTGTTGATTGCCACAAAATTCTTTCTGAAGGAAAAATTTAAAGCAAAGCAGAATTTGTCCTGTTTTTGTTTCAGGAGAGAAGTGATGATGGTAAAATCTGCTCAGAAGTGAATTTTTCTTCTGTGGCGCTCAGCTTGTTTTTTTTCTTTTTTAAAAAAAATTTCCAGAGTAAGTCAGGGTGCAACAATTAATTAGACATTTACTCAGAACTAACTGCTGTGCAAAGGTAAACTTTACTTCACATCCAGTAACTTTTGTTGTTGTTACTTTCTATAATAAATATGGAATTTTAAATCCAATTGAATCAGGAATCATGAAAGAGTAAACCAGCCCTTTTTATTTTTTGCCTAAAATGCAGGCAAAAACATCAACAATAGAAAGAGCAGGTGTTGAACATTACACCAACACACACACATAAAGGCACTTGACCTTTCCAAAATAACAATATCTCACACTGCAAACATTATTTATACAGATTGCATATTTTATAATGGCTGGATATAAAATAACAACTCAAGTATAGCATCATTAGTTTTCAAATAATACAAATGAACTTAGTATTTTTTTAATCTATTTTGATTTAACCAGGGCTCCAGATACCTTTTACAGTGATGCTATTTCAGCTGAGTTTCACTTTAACCTCCCTCATAACATAAACAAAATTATAAATGTAACACAGATGTATCAACACAATGCACTTACCGGCATCCGCGAAGTTTTTTATTGTTTTAATTATTAGCTAAAATAAAAATTTATTACAGGAGCCAACTAAACTGAATTCAGTGGAACTTCTGTTACAATGCTGTATGAGCAGACCAGATTATATCATCTGGTAAGGAATCTGATGCACCATAACCTTCAATGGTTGTTGTGGAATCCAGTTCAATCATATTTCTTAACGTTTAAAAAGAAGAAATGTGTATCCATTGGTCTATTGAGAACAACTGAAACAAAGAGTGCATATGGTTTCCTCCAGAACCAATGAATTGTATTCTGTTCGTTTTGATTTTGCATTACAAAGATCAGTGAAAGGAGGCAATCGTTTACTGGTTTTCATTAGCGTGACTGTGCGCCACCTGGAGACTGCTGCTCAATTTCTTGTTTTGTTGTCGTCCGTCCTTTAAAAACCATATGAACATGCAGCTGATCTCTTTGTTGCTGGTGGGCTTAGTTTTCTCAAAAATATCGAGTCTGGACGACTCTAGCTATGCAGTGCATGCTGCAACAAGGACAAAGACTTCAGGCAGCATCCACGAGAAGGCACCATTGAAGCAGCCCGCGAAAGGCAGTAAACAACCAGTATTTGTTACCAGAGCCAGTATTTATGCATACACACGTACATTATATATTATATGAAGTTCAAAATCTTTCTTCCATATGTTGCGAGAAAGAGTGGAAAAGAATTTTTTAAAATATTTGTTAAATTTGTTTGGTCATTAATTTTCAGATATCTAGCACTAAACACTAATTCTACTGGAAAGTGCACTGTCTGGCTGCTGACCAAAAAATCTACAGTTGTTCATTATCGAGTGGTTTTACCGAGAATCCTTCAGTAAACCAGTGACGTGATGCCTTTTCATATATAAATTATGATGAATCTCTCCTCTACCTGAAGACCATCATTGCTGTCTTCGTGGTCAAATTTTCTTTTTTCTTAACATCTAAAGCTTTGAAGGAAGTTGCAACCTTATGACAGAATGGGCAAAGTCTGAACAGCTGGACAGCACTATACCTCATTTCTATTCTGAGTAACTTAAGTCAACTATAGACGTTGTGATTTCCTCTTGTTTAAAAAAAAAGAAAAGAAAACCGTAGACAGGTGTACCTCAATATGTTCAGACATGTATGTTCTTAATGCTTGGCTAAAAAGAAAAAGGAGAAATTTTGTGTACTAATACAAAATTTGTTTTTGCTCTTCTTTAACAGTAAATATTACAATTAAACGCATGTGTATATAAAAAAAAAACAAGACTAGAAACATTCCTTCAAGATGCTCTCTACACTGCATACAAATGTAAATGTAAACAGGACTAAGCAATAGAATATCAGAACTCAAAGCAGCAGCTACCTACATACTGCAATCGTCATGCAATGCAATACAGAGATCTCTTCAAATTTCTTGTCTTCTGAGTAATCCACACGTCTGGCAAATGGAAAGAAGATAAAGTTACATGACTGTGTGCCAAACAAAGACTACCATTTATCTAGCTGGGTCAAAGAATCTACCAGTTTGAAAGGTTTCTAACGCACTAAGGAACTGATGGTGAAGGCCACTTCTTTTCCTCGAATCTGTTGGTTATTCAAGAACAGATTACCGTGGGGGTCTGTTTCTTTGTAAACTTGCTTCACTACTCTACACGAATAATAAGTGCAGTGACTGTTTATTGTCTGATTAAATAAAAATCTATTTTTTTTTTGTTGTTGCTAGATGCGGGTAAAAGCTGTGGCGCTGTTTGTGGAAACGTTAATTTACATCAAAAACTGCAACAAGGAAAAGAAAACAACAACAACAGAGAATAAATATTTGAAACACTTAACGAAAACAAAACAAAAATCAACAGTCAAAACTCCACAAAGGAAAGATTCTATCCTTTCTGTGTCCCACCAGAAATCTTTGGGTAAATTATGACAAGAAAGAATCGGAACACGAGTTTCTTCAAAAAAAAAAAAAAAAGTAATCGCTCCGCAACTTTGACATCTTCTAACATCTATCTGCAGTGCGATTGTTGGGCAGGGAGATACCCGTGGACAGAGACGCTGTCGAACGTCCCGTCACGCACATAACCTGTAAACAAACCATCATTCCAAACCCCCAAAGAAAAATCCAGAAAAACAAATAAAAGTAATGCCACCAGAAAATACACCTTCAAGACTGTTGTCCTGCTGTGTGTTCTTGGTTCCCCCCTTCTCCTTAAAGTAAATGTTTTTATGATTTTCTGCAGTTATACTGACTCATGAAATTACAAATGCCTGAGAATAATCAATCCATAGATGATCAATAAACAAACCACCCCATCATTACTGACATGAAAGGTAAGTTACTTTCACACACACACACACACAAACAAACAAAGCAATAAACTAACATTTTTTTTTTAAATAAAAAAATAATTTGGAAATTTAAAACAAAATATTGCACAGTTTTTTTTTCTGTATTACAAGTTTCTCCTCTTCATTGTGCGAATCATTCTATCCATCACAAAAACTACTACAGACTGTTTGTTGTCTACTCAGCAACCCAGAACAGAACAAGACACCTGTTGTCTGGCAACAGCTTAAGTCTCTCATTCTGAGATGTAAACAAACAGGTGACTTTATTCAGGGTGTGGTGTGTTCCCCATTGTTCGAGGCCCAGCACCATTATTGGTTTCTTCTATACCAATCGTCAGCCTATTCTAATCCAGTTTCCTTTCAGCTGATAGTCATGACGTTTCTTCCAAAAGTAGAATTGTCCTCCTCCATCAAAGATGTACCACTGGCATCACACGGCAACTTAATCCTGCCATGTGGAGTATCTATTACCAGGATGACAACAGCATCAGCAAAGCTTTGTCTAAGGTTGGCCAGTTCAATTGGCACCTGCCATAATCCAAAAAAAACTTGTTACTCCTAAGATAGAAGAAACTGGGTACTTACTAGTCCACAGATTCAGTCTCACTACAACTTTGCTTTATTTCAAAGCAGTCATTTATCCAGGTGTAAGTGTAAAATAATGAAAAGTGATCATATGGTCAGGTGATAAGCATTTTTATCTGGGCAGTCTATAAGTCAGAGGATTTGTTGTTGTCATTATTGCTGTTTTGCTTTGTGTCACCTTTCTGTAATTTTCAAGTCAATAATAACTGGAAAAAAAACAAGAGCAGTATCGATGAGCTGAAACTGTTTTGTCAGGTCTGCTGAGGGAGTTTGTTGTTCCGATAGCAGCTGAAAAAAATCCAGATGATCAGGCCCAGGTTGTAGAATAGAAAGTCAGGAAGGGTGTGAATACGGTAGCAGGTGATGATGATAAAAATCAGCACTGTAACTGAGAAGATGTGCTTAGGAATCAACATGGATATACAACAAGAACTGATGAAACAACGAAAGACAAAATTTCTTATGGTGCCCAAATTTTGCCACACCTACATCAACAGAATTTGGTGGTTTTATAAAAATCTGAAAACTTGAAAAAAGAGACAATGGGAAACTATCAGTAAGACAATGAAATGCTTATCACATAAATTCCATCTTTCTTTCATTTCTTCACTTACTGTTTCAAAGATATTTTAAGTTGCAATTCTGAGAAAAAGGACCAGCTGTTTGTTGAAATCATTCCCCTGTCTCATGTTTCAGGGGGAAAAAACTCCTCATCTATTCGACATTTTCAGTGAAGCTCATCTTTCCTTCTTACATCACAACATAATCAGAAAACAGGAATCACAGAAAATTTCATGGCTACATTTTAAAACATCAATGATGTCTTGAAGTAGTTGTTGTTTTATCTTCTTATTTTTCAGTTAAAATAAGTTTTGTGAGAGTAATGTATATTCTAGAAACCTTTACACCTTCCTCATCTTAGCTCACATACAATCCTCTCTCCATCCTGCACACACACACAACCCTCTGCTACTTTATTTATGCTTAATAATCATTGGATAATTTTTACCTAAAGTTTGATGGAAACAGGGGAAAAAATGGCCATACAAGTAGAAAAAAATTTTTTAGCTAACAATGTACTGGAAAAACAACAATAATGCAAGTTTTCTTTTCCTCTGTCTTAATACAAATAAGCACAAGCAAAATATATATGTACCTTAGATAGAAAACCTATCTTTTTTTTAAAGCATTTGATTATTCAGAATACATTTTTAACTCTTTCTTGTCTATTTAAAGTGAGAGAGAGAGAGATGACATTGGCACAGAAAGAGATATGATGTCAGTAGAGAGAGATATGACATCAGCACAGAGAGAGAGATATGACATCAGCACAGAGAGAGAGATATGACATCAGCAGAGAGAGAGAGAAAGAGATATGACATCAGCACAGAGAGAAAGAGATATGACATCAGCACAGAGAGAGATATGTCAGTACAGAGAGAGAGAGAGATATGACATCAGCACAGAGAGAGAAAGAGAGATATGACATCAGCACAGAGAGAGAAAGAGAGATATGACATCAGCACAGAGAGAGAAAGAGAGATATGACATCAGCACAGATAGAGAAAGAGAGATATGACATCAGCACAGATAGAGAAAGAGAGATATGACATCAGCACAGAGAGAGAAAGAGAGATATGACATCAGCACAGAGAGAGAAAGAGAGATATGACATCAGCACAGAGAGAGAGATATGACATCAGCAGAGAGAGAGAGAAAGAGATATGACATCAGCACAGAGAGGAAAGAGATATGACATCAGCACAGAGAGAGAAAGAGAGATATGACGTCAGTACAGAGAAAGAGAGAGATATGACATCAGCACAGAGAGAGATATGACATCAGTATATAGAGAGATTGTATGAAAATAAAAATTAGAAACCAAAGTAAATCAAGAAAAATAAACAAAATTATATAAATTTTAAAAAGTTAACATTCTCTTTCTTTTTCTTTTTAGTGGCAGAGAGCTTCCACTATGGTTCTTTACATCATTAAAAAAACAATAATAAATACATTTTTGTTTCCAAATTACTGTGTACATGCTTACAAGTGTGTGCATTCATACATACTGTTTCCTGTGTACTCAAACATGCTTACTAGAGATGCTGCCCTGATAAAGGCACTTGTGGGGAAACAATACAAGGCAAGTTTTGTTTCTGCCAGAAATGTTTTCTACTAATCCCCATGTTCCTCTTCAGGCATGCATAGACACAGCTTCTGTACGAGAACCGTAAAACGTCCTGGAACAAACAAACAAACAAAAAAAAGTGTAAAGACTGTTAAGGTTTAGAATAGTTAATATATCAGACACACCTACTGATTACTGAGCATAAGCAGGTTAGAAACGGAAATATGATACTTCCCAGATCCTGGTGCTTTTAAAGTCAAAACTAATGATGTTGTGATGGAGAATAAACATAGTCGTCAGACTCTTGTCACCTATTCTTCTGGTTGCTGGTTTCTCTTTCACTTTAATTATCATTTAAAACTTTTTACAGTGATAAATTCCTGGACAAAACCTACAGCTTAATTTCTTTTTGTACTTAAGCCTCCAGTACTATCTGGGCAATCAATGCAAGGTTTTCCCTGATGTAATGGAACAAATGAGAGAAGTAACAACAAAAAGACGAAAGACTGATGCTGTGGATTCACTTTATTATTACTTCATTTATAGTGCTAGAAATTCTCCAGAAGAACTGCAGAAGCATGTGACTGACGTCAAAACACCTACAGGAAATAGTCATACTGGCAAATTCTGTGCCAAGCTCAGTTGTACTTCAAGGAAAAGGGACTGAGGATCTCATGGAGAACCCTAAATCTCCAACACTTAATCAAAAAAAGTAAAGCGGCTGGGAAAAATAAATAATTGAGATTTTAAAATTGTTGTGTTCTTTTTTTTACTATGTATCGAGTAACTCAACGAGTTTCACAAAGACTTATTATAAAGGGATATTTTCGGGGAAAACTAAATAATATCATGGACTAGCTTACAGAGAATTTTTAAAGAAAAAATGTAAAATTATACATTGAAAATCCACAAGAAGTTTTTACCACTAATTTGGATAAACCATTTTTAAAAAAAATTATTTTAAAGGTGCACCTTTTCATTATTTTTTAAAAAAAATTAGAAATTATTAGCTCTGGATTTTTATATATATATATATATATATTTGGAGGGCGCTTTTAATTATCTTCATCATCATCATCATCAAAAAATATTAAAGCTGAACAGTAACATTTAAAAAAAATTATCATTTACATTATCATCATCATCAGAAAACATTAAAGCTGAACAGTTACATTTTAAAAAAATTGCTATTTCCATCACCACCACCATCAGAAAACATTAAAGCTGAGATATCATATTTTAAAGATTTTGTTGTTGTTGTTGTTGTTCTGATGAACCATAGAAAACTACAGAAGTAAAATGATACATGTCAGTAAAGTGCTACAGGAGAGTTTACCTAACACTTCCTTTAATGGTTTTGGTTTCTTTGTCCACATGACACCAATGACATAGACAGGGATACCAGTGCAGAGGACAACAATACCAATCAGGCACTCCCAGGGACTGGAGGTGAGCGATGTGATGATCAGAAATAAACAGATGCACATGTAGAAAATGGGGAAGATTATGTTAATCTGAAGAAAAAAGAAAGAAATATATATATATATATATATATATAAATATATATATATATACATATACACACACACACACACACAGAGTAATAGAAATCTGTGAGGAAATTTACTTTTAAATTGTAAAAGATTTAACATTTAATGCCATAATTATTTACAAACTATGCAAACATTTATTAAAAAGACAAATAATAATTTTTTAAAAAATCCTGTTTGTCTGTTATTTATTTATTTTTATTCAGATAGTTACTAAATAAACTGTTGCCACAGTTTTCTTTCCATCAGCTCACAGATTTCACGGTTTTTAGTGTTATCAGTTATAAAATAACCATTTTTTAAAAATTTTTCAGAAGTATTTTACATCATCTCAAAGTCCACTGAAGAAATACTGTACTGAGCTTTTAAAAAAAATCAAGTCATTAAAATAAGAACAAAGTAAAAAGTAAAATCAAAACTAAGAGAAACAAAGCCATCAAATGCATTGCATGTGATGCATATATCACCACATACCTGCACCAGGTATCCACTATTTTAAGAATGTAACCGCCCTGACGCATTGCCTTGCCACAGTAGCCCACCACACGGCGTTTTTCCAGCCACTGCTTTATCTCAGCGCTGAAGTGGTTTTACAGCAGTGCAACCCAAAGCTTAAGGTACCAGTCTCGTCTGTCCAGCCATCTGGCTCCAGCACAACCCCGTTTTAATTATTTCCTATGCTGAATAAGTTGCGCAAACAAAAATTAAAAGGAAAAAAGAGGAAAACTATGCTGTTGTTCATCTTTCCTGTCATCTGAGCCGTGCCGGGTTCATAGCATTTTATTTGGAATTGAGGACTACTCAGATATACTCTGAGAGAGAGAGAGAGTGTGTCGTTGGGCTTTACCTTAATCGGTCGCTTCATTTTTGGTCTGGTAAGGCGATAATACAACAGCCCCGCCACGGTGAGTCCGTAGAACAACGACTCCACGAAAGTCATGTAATTAATAAGAGCGTATACGTCTCCAATAGACAGGTAGATGATTGCCACAGTCCCCTAAAAAACAAACAAACAAGGTTTTTTTTGTGTGTGAGATATTTACACAAACAGGTGTTTGGATCCAAGAAAAATTATTTGTTTTCTGTTGTTGTTTTCCTTTATCCATGTTGTTTTAAATAAACCTTCGTATTTTGATTTGCTGGTCTAAGACGCTTAATGTGAGAATTAAAAAAATCACAGACCAAACCAGGATTTTTACTTGGGTGCCAATAAACCACAGGTGATTAAGATAATAATAATAATAATAATAATAATAATAATAATAGTAAAGCTTCTGCCACAAAACTTCCAGCAAAATCAACAAATGCTGCAATGTCAGCTTTCATATCCACACAAAGATAAATTTGGTTATTTACATTTTAACTTTTTTGTGATCTTCCGAATTTCACAAATAATTGTCACTATTCAGCGTTTTCTTTCACAGGGTTCTGGGTAACGCCCTCCTCAGCAATAGCTGAATGCGACAGGCATCATCTACCTGTTTGTCGTTGTTAAAGCTAAGACATATTAATAGATACACAGAATAAGATAAAACCAGATCATGCCATAAAAGAAGTGAAGCAAAAAAAAAAAACAAATTTAGGTATAATGTCACATACAGCAACAAGTATAAAAAAGCCAATAAAATTTTAATAAATTCATAGATTGAATAAGACTTTTTCAGAGAGGCGTGATTACATAAAACTGCTATTCACGCAATGAACAGATATAAAATACCATGTGACATGTGTAGGAAAGTATTACTGTCTATACAGGGTGTCCCAAAAAAAAAAACACACGCATTTTTTTTTTCTATAGCCTAGTAAAAAAAAATATATTTTGCTAAACGGAATTTTTGCTTTAATACATTTGACATTTCTCAAAGTTGATATGTTACAACAGATGTCCAAACTGTTCACCATCAGCATCCACGCAAGTACTGCAGCATTGGCAACAGAGCAACAAGCATCAATGCTTCTCGGCTGTAGTTCATGGATGGATGGCAGCTGCTGTGTGACATTTTTCCTGTCCTCCAATATAATCCCACAGGAAAAATTCCAGTGGTCTGAGATTTGGAGAGCATGGTGAAACCCTAACCCTAACCCTGCCACACACGCACTCTCACACGTCAGGGGTACATACGCTGTTGCACTGCACGATACAATCATCTGAGAGCTTAACATTGAGAGAGACAAATGACTTTGTATGGCAGCATCTTTTTGCTACACCGCAATGTGCCGTTTTACTTTTCCTCCACATCGTAAAATCCTTACAAAAGCTTGTTTTTTTTTTTTTTTTTTGTTTTGATCACACCTTCAGATATCACTTAATGTGTGAGAGTAAGTGTCGTAATCTTCATCTTTAGATGTGGGAGGTTCTCAAAGGAAAACAACAGAACTGGCTGGGGAAGAAAGCAAGCAAGAGGGAAGGCCATGCTGAAGGCATGCAAAACGGAAAGTTTCCAACTGGAATTCGATCGAACTGAGGCCCCGATTTATGAACTATTCCATCGCCCACTAACCTCATCTTATAAGCTATAACTGTTTTTTTTTTGTCTTGTTGCTTTTGTTGCAGCACACCAAGCTTGAATTTATTTGACTCTTATCAGAAATTAAATTTTAATAGTTTTTTTTTTTTTTTTAAGTTTTTGAAAGAAAGCTATTTTAAAAACAGCCAAATTTTTTATGTTTTTTTCTTTCCAGTTTGGACGTTTGAGAAGGGAGATAACTATGCCCGTATTGTATGTATGTGATCACCAAAAAACCAACAAAAAATAGAAAAGACAAGCCACTTTCTGCTTATAGCTGATTGACAATTAATTACCCAGAAGCACTAGATCAAAGAAAGGTTCTCAATCTTTTTCTCAGTATGACTCCTCCCCCTCCATTAACATAATGCCAATAAATTAGTGTATGCACTCTGGAATATTTTGAAAATGAAAAAAAAGGGTAAAATAAAGCAATTCCTGTACTATTCTTTACAGGTGAGGTTGGTTCTGGGTAAACAGGGTTACGTACATCAACAGCAATTAGAACCTTCAACCCATATTTTGGGAACTGCTGTACTATATTTTTTTAAATAAAAGCTTTATCTGGGTTATTTTAACCTTTCAAACATTAAAACTTCTTGTATAGAGATAGTTACAAGATTAAACACGAAAACATTTAAATCTCACAAGATGCACTGCATTCACTTCCACGTAGAATTAAAGTTCTTAATTAGTTATTATTATTTAATATTTCAAGATAATCTTTGGCCATTTGATGTTGTGAGGTTATTTACATTAAAAAGTGTTGTAACCTAAATGCTTTCTTTGGAATGTAAAAAGCACTGATTCCTTAATCATTTGTTAATTGGGCAGCAGATCAAAGAGCGCTATCAGTAATCCCAATTTATCTGCAATGAGAGATCCAATCATTATCATTTGGTAGGATTTAGCCACAGTGCATAATCTTCAATGAGGGGAGAAAGTTCAAAAGACAAAAAAAATAGAAAGGAAAAAACATCAAAAATATGATTATCTGAAACAAAATCTATTTTTATGCATAAGCTTCAAAGAATTATAGAAAAACTAAAGTAAATTAGAAAGTTGTGCACAAAGAGATAATTTAAGCATTGCTTTGTCTCTCTAAACTAATAAGGTTCCTCATAATTCCTGAAAGAAAATCCCGAGTGAATATTTAATCAGCAAACCCAGATAAAGAAGGAAAATTATTCTTCATGATGGAAACTCATGTTAAGTGTGTTCTGCCAACATGCTTTGGCTTCCAAATTTAATGGTAGTATTTGGTGCCAAACTGCAAGTTCATGAATTCACAGGGAATGAGAGCAGCAGGACAGTTGGTGTCGCATAAAATGGTGTGGGTTTGAAATGCTCTTTTTGATTGGTGGGCTTATCTGCAGGGATTTCCGCTGGATGGGCAAGATGTACTATAGTGGTTTTATTCCGCATCAATCTGAATGGTTCCAGTAGTAGCCCAAGATGTTACTAATGCCTGTTGCTTTATGGTTAAATAGCATCTATAAAATGTGGCAAAGAAAGAAAAAAAAGAAGATATGGGCAATGAGTTAGTGGATAGGCCTTGTTCAGTCCCAATGGTGGGCCCCAAACTGATTTCTTTTCTCTTTCCAATTCTAGTCAGAACAAGTTTCTAGTAGGTCCTTTCACTAGTGACTAAACTTGGTATCACTGACCCCGTGCAGTCACTTGTTCCTGGTGTCACACAAACAACCACTCCTTTCTCTGTCCTGGCTGACCAGTTGTCTGGATCCCAATCAGACAATGACAACAAAAGAAGTCAGTTTTCTGAGCAAAAAAACACGTATATGGCATATGCAAGATATTAAAATCTTGATTTAAAATCTAACAAAAAATTCTTTCCATATTTATAAAAGCCGTTTGGCAAAAAAAGTATTTTTGTATAGGCTGAAAATGTTTATCTGCAGGGATAATTTAGAAATGGAAAGTTTAATATACACCATCCCCCCTTCTAAAAAGTGTTGTTAGTATAAGCTATGTGAGAGTGAAAACTGTATACTGAACAACCTGCCCAGAATTCACACCAAAAAGACAACTGTCAATGAGATGCCAAGACCCTACTGGAGCTCTTCTGATTGGGAAACTAGATAAGGTGCTCAGAATAACCCACCTACCCACGTACTTCTCAGAGAGAAACAGAGGTAAAACAAGCTTGTCACTGAAATGTTTAGCACGATACAGTAGTTGAAAACAAAAGAATTCTGTTGTTGTTATTGTTTTACTTTACTCACCCCAAACAAAATAGATGGCACTGGGGTGAAGTACTTGACATTAATCATGGCAAGGAAATTTGGAAAATGCCCCTTCCGTGCACCAACAAAACACAACCTGAAACCACAAAGAATGTGTATATACACTTATATATATATATATTATCATAAGCTTCTATTTCAATATTTGAAAACCAAATATATACAGGGTTATTCAAAAAGAATGAACCGATTTCATTACACAATATTTTAATAAGGAAAAGCAATAGAAAACTCCAGCTAAGTCACAAGTATTCTACTGACAATCAAGTTTTATTTCCCGTCTTACAAGTGTTCAATGTGGCCACCACCTGCAGCACGAGCAGCATCAATGCGATAAGAGAATTCCTCCCAGACGCGTATCAGCATATCACGATCCGCTGAGTTGATCGCTGTTGTTATTCGATGTTTAAGGTCATCGAGGTTAGTGGGTAGCGGTGGATCATAAATGCGATCTTTTACATATCCCCATAAGAAAAAAATCACGCTGCACCGTGACAACCGATTTTGTTTTCGCAAACTCGAGAACGCAGAACGCCTTTTGCTGAGGACTCGCCATTCTGAGGGTAAACAAACAACTGAATGTTGCCAGAGGAACAACGCGACTACAGCGCCCCCTGTGGCAGCCAATCAAAACTTAGAAAACTCCTCTTTCAAATGGTCACTGACTCATTCCATGACAATGCTTGAGAACTGAAGTAATGCGTCATGAAATCGGTTCATTCTTTTTGAATAACCCTGTATATATATATATATTTTAAAAAAATCTTAGACCGGATGGAAGATTCTCACCTGGAAGATGTAAAAATAGCTCCATTTAGTCCGCCAAATGTGGAGCAAGCGACAAATACAGACATTATCCATGACATCACTCCATGGGTCCGTACAGAGAAACTCTAGGGGAGATTCAGAAAAAACAATACCAGTAATTAGTGTAAGTTCACAAAGGTTTAGTTTTTACAATGACAAAGAAAAAATATCCCATTGTGCTGTAAAAAAAACAACGAAAAGCAGATAATTGCACACAATAAGAGAAAAACAACAACAAGCATCAGTTTCGATAAGAAAAAAAAGCTGTAAAATTTCAGACAGACGGCAGATTTAAAAGTAAAGGAAAAGCTGGCTCACATACTGGGTGAAACTAAAAAAGAAAAAAGTTTCATTTATGGAACAACATGGCCAAAATGTTGTTCAAAGTTTATGATTATATTACAATAAACAAACCTTACTGCTACAGTTTTTCTGCTTGCCAGTTAAAAAATATTACAATGTTTCCTGAAAAAGCAAAATAAAATGGTCAGCTTAAATTTTAAATAAAGGTAGATGAGGGGTGGAACCCAGCACATTAAGTGCACCCACTGCTGAGGCTATACACCCTTTATACTTGATAGGGCAGTAAAAGACAGCTGATCAATTGCCATGAAAGAGGGCCAGAGTTTGAATTCCAGTTGTAGCTGATGAGGTTTGATTAACCACCTGGTGTGGTTTCTCATCCCTCTTCTTCAACAGCCAGTAACATGGGTTTTCCCAAACACACCAATGTTTTCTGGACAACTCTTTACCAACTTGTTCCTTGACCACTGCTCAAGAGCCTCTGCATATGCCCAGGTAACCACCAAGGCTAATGTATATCCCAACATCTTCCCCTTCTACCTACCTCACAGATGCGAGATGCCCTTAGGCCTTGAGAGTCAGGACAGGGTTCAGAAGGTACTATCTAATAATGTGGGTTGTGCAACAGACCAGAACACTAAACTAAATCCTGATAATTGAGGACAGGAAATGGTCGATAAACAATAGGTTCATTGATTAGTTCTCTAACTATTAATACACTGATGTGAAATGCTTGAACTCACTCCATACAATGGTAAATAGCATATCACCAACAAGTTTCCATTGTTGTCTTAATAGCATACTTTTATTTTCTTAATAGTTTTAGTTAATTAGAAATGTAACAACAGGAGTAACACTAACAAAATTAGTTCTGATAAAAAATAATTTTAAAATTTAAAATATATCCTATTTATATTTTTAAAAAAGACTTCTCTCAAAAGCTAACACCTCCAAAATTCTTTAAAGCAAAATGAATAACGAAGTTTACAATTGCATACACTGAATATCAGCAATTAATAATTAACATTATAAACTGTAGTGATAGTGTAAAAAACAAAAAAATGTGGAATCTTAACGAGTGATCACATATCCAGTTCAGATGCCTTAGGTTAAACATGACTGAAGTAAAATTCTCATGAATAAGTTTGCATTTCTCATTTTTACCCATTGCCTTAGTTTCAGTCACACTAATTACTTCTGGTATTATAAATAAGGTTCCTTCGTTTAAAAAAAAAAACAAAAAAAAAAAATTCTAAACACTTTAAGGAATTTCCCATGATGGCTTCAGAAGGTCCGACAAGTAGTACCAAAAGATGTGCTGTGAATTTTAATAAGTTAAGTTACCTTTATATGAGTAAGAGTGTAGCGGTTACAGCACACCTTGATTAGATGGAGCTAGGTGTGTCTCCCTCCACACATCTTCATAATGCTGTTTGTGTAAGATAGAAACTCTCACTTATCTGATATTTTTGTACCCCCTCCTAAAGTTTTAACCCCAGTATTTATTGACACACGTGCATCTTTATTTAATCTGTTTTTAGACATGATACACTCTTGAAGTGATTATGGGAATAATAGAGATTGCATGCTATTTACATTCTAAGCAGGATGTAAACAGACACACCATGCCACTTTCCCTCCAACAGTTAATATAGCGCAAGACAAATCCTATAACATGTAGAGTATAAACATCACCGTTCTTATGCAAAAACCAATATTGCTACCATGTGTGTGATATCATGTTAGATTCACTTTAATTTTACACTGACTGTAGATGAGGGGAAATAGCTGCTGCTTCTTATATGGCGTGTGAGAAGAACGTTTTAATGTTGGAATGGAAGGTTAAAATACTCTACACTCTGGATAAAGAAGCAACTGTTAAAACCATGTCTGAACAATCTGATATTGGTCAAACAATGCTGAAAGATTTAAAGAAAATTGCTGTGGTCACATGCAAATTTTTTCCGCATGGTGTGGGAAAGAAGTGAAAGTAATGAAGAAGTTATCACTGTCAAGTCTTGATGAAGCTCTTGTAAGAATGGTTTTGTCAGCGATGGAGCCGAGCCGAGGACTGCCAACAAGTAGCACAATCTTATCAGGCAAACCCAAAAAATGAATCGGAATGAATGATCCATCCAGCACAGAGCTTATTTCCAAGTTCAGGAAATGCTGTAATATGCGCCAACTTTATGCTTACAAGAAAGCACCTGCTGTTCCAGGACAGAAGATAAATCCTATGCACTTTGCTCGACAATTAAAACGTGACTCGAATTTTCAATGTGGACAAAACTACTTTATTTTGGGGACTTTCCTGTGGAAATAGGAGCTAGTACAAGTGGAGGAGGAGCTAGGAACCATAAAAATTCAAGAGATCAAGTTTCTCTTTAATTTGGTGCAAATATGGATAGAAGCTGCAGACTAAAGCCTATGGCCACCGGAAAAGCTGTAAACCCACAATGCTTTAAACATGCAAACATGAGTAACCTCCCTTTCACTATCATGAAATAAAGGTTAGATGAAAAAGATCATCTTTAAGGGATTTTCCTTCGAAGTGTGTGAGCGACAAACAAAGCACTTACAATTAGAAAATAAAAAGCAGCATGGAATGTTAGTTATTGATAACACCTCAGTTTCTGCAGTAGCAGTGCATTGTCAGAATGCCTTCTTAATTATTGATGAATAAGAACTCCATATTTAGCGTACAAAGCAAACTCCAGATCAGCTCAAAATAGTTTCCCTGCATTTTCCAGTTGCTTTTACATGTTATAAGCATCTATGTATTCTGAAGAAATCAAAATTTTGATATTCAAGATACCTGGAGCTCAAAGTCGTATATGTGGCTAAAAACTTCTACTCACCATGGCTACAGCATCTGATGCCAACAGTTCCGCGGGTGACAACACAGTGAAGTAGGCAATGTTTGTTAATACATAGATCATGGTGACAAATGGCACTGATATCCAGATGGCACGAGGTAGATTCCTGTAAGGAAAGGTAACAGTTTCTGAGTCTAGTACTTGGAGTTTGTTGTAAGATAGATCTGTAAATGCTAGAGAAACACAAATAAGCTACATAATGACCTGTTTCTTTTAAAAATTTTTTTGTTGATTTAAAACATTACAAATATTTTTTTTTTAATTTAAGAATATATTTTAAAAAAAAACAGCTATAAAAACTGAACTGTGAACACATGACGCCTGTAACAACAAAATTATGCTATGCCCACCATATTTAAAACAGTATTTCTAATTTTAAAATTGTCCACCACCCGTTTTCAATGCTCACTCAATTATATTTAGTTACCTATCATACAATTCAAGATCAACTATCATCATCATTATCATCATCAGTTATCTGCCTTTTGGCAGGTCTGTGGTTAAAGCAATGATGAGATGAATAGTTAGAGTAGTTACCCATTGGCAGAGCAGAAGAGACCAATCCAAAGAGGAATGATGCCCCCAACCAAGCAGTCCAGTATGCTACCACTAAAGTAGCTCAACCAAAATAAGTTCAGTTGGCACCACCACACAGATAAAATTATATGCATGTTTGGAAAGGAAAGAAATTCCAGTTGAATGCACTACTTACTCCAATTTGGCACAAAGCTAAATAGAATGCTCCCTGAAAGGACGACAAATGAGAAAACATACACATACATACTGCAAGACTAATTGATAAACCCTTCTATAGTATTTCTAACAGAACTCTAAAATAATTCTTGAAAATTATAAGTACCATATGTAAACATAAACAAATAGATGAATGTGATTAGCAAAATGTACATTATCTCTATCTGGTACAAAAGGAAACCAATTTATATTCTGGGAAAAAAGTTAGACCTATATGAAATCAGAGAAAATATTACAAAGTTGAGAGAGAGAGAGAGAGGGAGAGAGAGAGGAGAGAGAGAGGAGAGAGAGAGAGAGAGAGAGAGAGATGGAAAGAGAGAGGGGGAGAGAGAGAGGGAGAGAGAGAGAGAGAAAGAGGGAGAGAGAGGAGAGAGGGAGAGAGAGAGAGAGATGGAAAGAGAGGGGGAGATGGAAAGAGAGAGGGGGAGAGAGAGGAGAGAGAGAGAGAGAGATGGAAAGAGAGAGGGGAGAGAGAGAGAGATGGAAGAGAGAGGGGAGAGAGATGGAAAGAGAGAGGGGGGAGAGATGGAAAGAGAGAGGGGAGAGAGATGGAAAGAGAGAGGGGGGAGAGAGAGAGAGAGAGAAAATAATGCAGTTTCAGGAAAGTATTTAATTCATTAATATAAGCAGGGTATCATTGTGGAAAAAGATAAATATATGTATAATAGAGATATAAACCACTAATTTAAGCATATACAGATGCGTATGATAGCTACAGAAAGCAATAATGTAAGCAGAACACCCACATATGTGTATGGAAACTGCATAAACTCTTAATATTAGTAGTATAGTATCTACACAACACAAAGCAATAAGTGATCTTCTCTTCTTCTATACCTGGTAACCAAACCCACAGATGCAACAGTATCTTTTATGTTTGAGATGTATTAGCTGTGAGTACGATAAGTATTCTTGGATCATTCTGATATTAGATGGTTCTTAATAAAGTTGCTATTCAGCACATCAAGGGGATGTCTAGGCCCATTCTCTACTGTTGGTTTTTCTAAGTTACCCACTAACTTACTTGTAAGGATTCTTTAGTTCCTCTGTTACAAAATTCAAGTAGTTCCTGGAAAAAAAATGTATATATATAGAAAAGCAAATCACGAGTAGCGATAAACAAAACCAACAAACCCACAATAAAATTACTTGTGGATAAATTTTCTGTTTGTTTGTTAGTGTGACCAGTTTAGCCAGTGCAACAGCCATTTTCTTTCTGTTTTATTATCACAAGTTACAAGAAATATTTTTTTTTAAAAAAAAGTTTTTCTAGAACAAGGTTTACTGCTGTTGGAAACGCTTCAAACTACAGAATGTGTTCTGGATGACCCTGGAGGTTTAGTGAGCCTGATAAAGTAAGAATAGTCAGCAGTTTGTGGGGGGGCTAAGGTGAGTAAAACTATAAAAAAAACTTGTCCAAGCCAGGTATCAATGAATTTTTTTGTTTACTTTTCTAGTTATTAACAAAACAAACAAACAAAATAGAGAACATGATGTTATCAGAAAATAATTTGTTAACAGTTTTCAGGAAAGCAGAATTACCAGTTAAAACTGTTAACAGAAACAATGTTAAGCTGTTATCAAAATTTCATTAATAAACATTTACCTTCATTCTTGAGGAAGATGATGTAGCCTCATATAAGTCACAATGGCTTCCTGTAATAACTAATAAACTATACTTCTATATATATATATGTATATTATAGTCCTTTTCAGATATGACTACACTATCCACATTTGGAATTTTCAGCTTAATGCAGTTTTCTATTTAAAGATGAAATTGAATTTTAATTCTTTACTTAGGATCTCCTTGAACCTGAAAATAATGAATGTTTTTGATCTACCAACATTGTCATACATTTCAGGAATTTATCGAAAGGCCAGATCTTTTATGGAAATTTTCTTCATTCATTCTCGCTGGATGCTACCTTTAAATTGTTTAAAAGAGAGTGCACAGACAAATTAAGCAAGCCAAATAAACAGAAATATTGTAAGAAGTGACAGAACAAAAAGAGCCTCCAAAGATGGATGTGTACAACTTTCTCATTTAGGACAATAGTTAATTAATGATATATATAAAAATGTAAAAACGAGCAATAATTTATCCAGCAGTAAAATTGCATCAATCTTGCATCTGCGTAATAAATATCTTAAAGAAAACATATTTAATATTATTGAATAATTAAAAGTAAAAACTGATTCTTTAGAGGAAAATGACTAAGTATTTTGTTTGTTGTTGTTGTTTTTCTGTGTTTTTCAGAACAAATATTTGTAAGTTATGTTGACTCTCCCATGTTTTTTTCTTGCCATCTTTTTTTTTTTTAACTCTTGAAGCAGAAAAGTTCCCATTATGTTGCGTTGTTTTGTTAGATGTAAGTTGGCTGCTATCTACATTTGAAGTCAGTGTACAGCAGATGCATTCAGCAAATTCTAATTCTATACACAGATTTTAAATCTGAGAATCATAAAAATTTTCTATATAACACATAATAATAATACCATAAATGGAAAAATAAAAATAAATAGACAGACTAGTTTGAACTACAACTGTATAATAACCCTACTATAATTTTCCAGTCAAAAACAAAACCTTTAAGTTTATTGTATAACAAAATATTTGAATAAGATTTCCCCAGGCTAATTGTCTTTGCCGACTGAATAAGAAATTAATTAACAGCATTTGATTAATAATAGAATTTTAAAAAAATTAATAACTCATTTCTCCATTTATATGCCCCCCCACCCAGATAATTAAATTCTTTTAAAATATAGAAGCTGAAAATATACTTTTATGTATCATGGTATTTAATCTCTACTTGAATAGATTTGTCTGTCTGTCTGGCTAATAGCGGAATATTGGTCAAACATTGCCAGGTCATGTTACACAGCTAAGCAGTATGGGGATGGGTAGAAGAGGAAATAACTCTGGCAGAGGAAAACACCAATTTTTAAATTTTTTTTTAGCCACTGAAATATATTTAGCATATAAGTACAGGAAATCGGATATCCTTTAGCATAATTACAAAATTTGTCTCAAGCTCACCCCACGCTACATATATCTAACAAGCTTTAATCGTCAGGGTTTGTTCTGTATCTGCTGTTTTAAACTACCAAGTTGTAGTCAGGGAGCTTCTACAACGAGCTGCACTACAAAACGAACTAAGGAACATCTTAATGTTTTTTTTTTTCATTTGTTGTCCCCCCCCCACACCTTTTTTGGTTACTGCCTACTTTAACAGAGTTAGCAAATATGCACTAATCCAAATCAAAAGTTTATCGCAGTGTGAACTTCTGACCTGGTATAAATCAGGCAGGTAAACAAAGAAAAATGTTGTATGCCAACTGTCAATCCCAAGCCTGCTGAACTCAGTAGCCAACAGGCCAATATGTATAGAAATGCATACATTCCAGTGATTTTTTTCAGTTAATTGAGATGATTGATGGCACTGTGAAACAGCTCCCTGACCAAACGTGTGATTACAATAAACCTTCTGTATTTTATAGAAATGTCATTCTGAAAAAAAAATCTCAAATGGAAACTCTCCCACTCCTCCATTACTATTTAACTGCCCAGTCTATCAACATCCATACAAGAGCCAACGTTGAGAACTGCAACTGCTTTTTTGTTTCAACAGCATTATTATTTTAATTGAAAATGATAAAATAATTTAGGAAACTTCTATCGCACATCAGGTTTTTTCCTTATCTAATTTAACTGAACAGCAGAAGGTTGGATCGTTTAAGTTTGACACACCTCAATTGCCTACTGGAATCAGACAACACGCAACAAGACAGGTTCGGTGTTCTTATTAACGTAACTTGTCATGTATTAACAATGCTAATCTAAACCTAACACCCTACTGCTAATTTCAGAACCCTTCTAAAACAAACATCTTAACATATCAACATTGTGTGAAGTTATAACTAGCCACCACTGGATAATCTAACGCCATTCTCTTAGATCAGGTTTGAACATCTCATGAATTGGGAGATCTCGAAATACAATAATAAAAAAACTGTTTAAATTAAACTTACCTGGATACCATTAGAGCGATGCTATTTCAGCAAGATTTATATTTGAAAGGCTCCCAGTGAATAAAACCCCGTTATTGCTTCTTTATTCCATAAATTGGCCTGTGTTTTTGATTTCTACCAGAAACCAAGAGTTAAAACCTACTGGGAGCAGAGGGGTGAAGACTCACCAAAATACCTACCATCCAGAGTACGAATATAACCCAGAGTAGAAGGAAAGGGCTATTCTCCCCACATCTGTAGTGGTGTCCAAAAAGGGTTTCTTGAAATTTTCTACTTCTCCTGAAATGTTAAGAAAAAGATCAGACAAGTTGTACCTTTGCTTTTTTTTTTTGTTGTTTTTTTAACCGTTATTTTCAATGGAAAGAATTTTACAAAATGACTAGGCCTTTGATTGGTGAAATTTTAATAATGATATTTATTTAGAAAGTCTAAGTATTTTTACAGTTTCTCGTTAAACTGTAGGCAGCAGGATACAGTCAGATAGGTTCCTAGTTGGTGTTTAAAGCATTCATTATTAACAATGATAATAAATGATACATACAAATTAATGAAAAACAAAATTTACCCTTGAAAAAAATTTAATATTCAGTTTTTAGGAACCCTTTATAAAAATAAGTCTCCAAGAAAAACTAAACTAGTAGCACTAGTCAATCCAAATTGGCTATCATATTTTCTAACAAGCAAAAATCAGATTGTAGATTGGTTGCCATGGTAACATCTGTAGGCTCATGTAATCCACAGAAACACTGACAACACTTTTCTCCTCAGCAAACGATCCCATTTTTAATTTGACTTGTTTGAATTAAATTATACAATAATTTGCACATTTTCACCTGCTTTTTTAGAAAGTGCTTTCCTTATTTTTTTTAAAATTTTGTAAGTCACAAAATTTGACATACCTACATTTATTCTTAAGAAATATTAAGATGCAGTAAGTTAACTCCCTTTAGCTCTTTCGAATGCTAGCAAATCGCCACTAATGAATGAAAATCGATACTTGAATTTTGTCTCTCATAATAATTTAGTTTGTTTGCTTTTTGTTGAGAGATGAATGAGATTTTTTGTTTGTTTTTTGAACAGAAACGTCTGCATCTCTACAACAACATTTTCTTTTAACAGAAGCCGATAGAATTCTTTTGAAGATGAGCGTTTACTGACATCCACAGCATATTCTGCAACATTAAAAGTTGTTACTTGGTTTCTTATGTTAAAATCTTTAAGTCAAGCTTACAATCAATTCCACATAAAAGCATACAGATATTTATTTATTTCTAAAGATACATAACAAGGCTTAAATTCATTTTCTAGAAACTACTTTTGTACATAGGTATGTTTATCATATTTTTAAAAGTCTTTTAAACACATCACACATCTATAAACAATAATCTTTGCTGATTTCAGCTTAGACACTTAATAAATTTATTCAAAAATATCCATTTTGTATGCCCTTGGCTACCACAATGGCCCAATTGTATAGTGGTTTGCTTTTTTTTTATCAGATTCCCCCACCCTTGTATGAGGAGTGAAGGTGGAGTGGACAATGAACATGGTAAACCATGTATAGCCTGTGTAATTTACATATGCCTGTCAAAGTACTAATTTGATCTTTTTCTTAAAATTGGTGCATATACATGAGAAGAAATATCTTGTCAAAACCCTGTCCTGACTTTTGAGGTCTAAGGATATCGTACAACAGTGAGCTAGAAGGGAAAGGTGTTGGGTATTAGCCATGGTGACCAAGTGAGTTACCTGGGTGCAGGTCAGTCATGAGCTATACACCAGAAGTACCAGAAAATCTTACTAGAACTCATCATGTTTATATGTGGAAGGGAGAAGAGTTAAAAAGAAACCATGCCAGGTGGGCATGTCACACCAAGACATTCCCAACTGAGATTCAGACCTAGGTTTTCATTCATGACACACCAAATGCCCAGTACAAGAGTCTAAAGAGATTAATGCTGCAATTCTTTGGTTCTCTTAAATTAAAATATAAAAAATTAGGAGACGGCTATAGAGACTTTCTTATGACAGATTTGTAATATTCAACATCACTGTTATTTTTCTCATTGCCAGATACATTAAAACATTTTATATCCTGCACATAAAATTGCTATCATCATCACACAGCAAAACTGAATATGAGGGCAGCAATTAAATTAGTTAGAAAAACACCTCAATGGCAAATGAATTAAGTGAAAAAGTAACATGCAAGAAATTAGTCTGTATTAACAAAGAAAAGTATAAAATGTAAATGCACAGGTGCTCTCTTATCACCTGCTTGCAACTGTATGAAGTGAGTTATTATGCAGCTTTGCTTATTTTTTACCTCTTTAAATATATACAATAGGTTCTGAAATGAACTTTTAGTGTGGTCATCTTTTATTGTGTGTGACCAATAAGAGAGCATGCACATTTTGTATCCAAAATAAAAGTTAATATAAAAATTACAAACAAAGATCTGTGAATTCGGAGTGTTACAAGTGAAACAGTCCACTGGCCCTGACAGGTGCCTCACAGGTTGGTCACCACGTGGAATGTTAGAAATGAACGCCCTCAAGGCCCAGCACGTAGCCTCTACAACGTGCAGCAACCAAGCAGAAAGGAATAGTCTAAGATGTAACTTGAAGGAAAGCAGAACTCAAAACTAAGAAAAACAAAGCTAACCACACAATATACCCTGTCTGCACCAAGAATTATTCCTGGAAAGTTATAACAAGAAGAAAATGGCATGAATGATAAAGATCAAACAAATTCGATCTGCTTTGCTATTTTAATTTCACTGAACCTGAATTGGTGATACACAGACCCTGCTGCAATTATTTGAACATCTCCCCACCCCCCACCCACCAAAAAGGGGTCAGTTTGTCCATGACTGACATCATTGCAGGATTGCTGTCGCTGGGTTCTCCGTTTGCTTTGGGCTCAAACTCCTGACCGTGTCACATTTCTTTCTAACAGCAACCTCACTAAACGAATGCTTTGCCAGACAGCTGCAGGGACTTTGGTATACTAGACAAGCTGCTCTGAGGGCCATAGGTCACAGATGTGAGTAAAGCCCAGTACTGTGCCTGGTGCAACACAGGTTTGTCCACTAGATTTTCACCAATTTAACCAATTTACATTCTACCAATGCCCATGGATCTGAGAAAAGGCTGATGAGGTGATGGATCTGGAGCAATTGTGTAGGCAAGTATTTGATATAGGGATAAAATCAATTTTGCATTCGTCAATGGATGTCTCAATTATACAGGTCAAATATCAATTTTTCAAAATACCCACCCTGCTTGTATTAGATCACATATATTCAACTGTAATCTTATATCTTGTAAAAAAAAATTGAAGCCTGATACCATATCTCCACTACCACAATAGTTTGGATGATTCAAAATGGTTGACAGTTACTCTTCTAGGCCCCTCGTCTTATTCCATATTCATCGATATCTAAAACTTTAAACTTATCTCATGATGTTGCAGGCCCATCAAGCGTCTCACTTCTATTGTCATTATTGTTCCGGTTTTTACATCAACAAGACGCTCAATTTAACTTTTCCAGCAGTCACCGCTCGATGTCTCTCTCTTGCTGGATCAAAATTCCATCCACTGTCTACATGCTCAGCATGCAACCGTGGTATTTACGTGTTCCAGTGGTGCTACTGGTTCTTTTAATACAGATCTCATCGCTAATTAACAGTCTATTTTTTGTCAATCAAAAGTCATCAACATAACATAATAGGTGATTGTGTTTTTTTATCACTTATTCAGTGAGCTTAAGTCAAACTGCAAAAACTGACAGGGAAAAGAAAAGAAATGGCTTGGACTCGTTTAATATGATAAAAACTGAGATTCACCTGTCAAAAAAGAAATAAGCATCTCACCATGAGTTTATAATTTAAATGTTAACAATGACAATTTTTGTTGCTGTCCCTTATAAATTAAGGGATGGATTTTTAATCTCTTCGATTCTTCAATCTTGATCTGTTTATTCAGAATAGATAGAGTGCATGACTGACACGGCTAAATACTTAAAATATTGGCATCAACGCATAAAAATGTTAGTTTTTCTTAAAAGAAAATAAATGTGGAAATGGTAAATGTTTAAATTTTTTAACGATATCATTGTCAAAAAGCCGATGATTTTTATGTCAGTTTACTTAATGAAATTCTGTTATAACCAGAAATTATTAAACTACAAAAAATATATTATAATGATAAATAACAACTTTAAAAATAAAGGGGGAAAAAATAAATAGTAATTGTAATTAAAACACAAGTAAAGATGTATATAGTTTATGTAATATGATATTAATTACATATAATATATTTATTTTAGTCTAAACTATCTTCTATACTTGCAATTGTAGGCTTCAAGACCATTGGTAAAAAGTTTCCTTGCATCTAAAAGTCCAAAAATGATGTGCAATATGACTACTGCAACTTATGCCAAATATCTGAGTTTTGCCTGTGGAGAAAGTAGCTCATTTAAATACCAACAAACAAAAGAAAATTTCATTAAGGAAGCAACACAGCCAGTCCATCACTGAGTTTAAGTCTGCATCATCTTTTGAGTTAATGCCTATTTGAGCAGAGACATAATTTTCAGTTTTTGTAGCCGGCATACATAACTTGTCATTCACTGTCTTGAATCATTCTATAAAGTTGAGAGAGTCTGTTTCCAGACTGGGCTGTTTCCAAGAACTTTTCTCCTGAAAAAACAAAGACAACCCAAATCATCAAAAGAGTCACAGGATCTTCATGCAACTGCACCATGGAGCAACTCCGTCAAAGTCAACCATTTTGGATTCTGTGTGATGAGTCAAATGATAGAGGAAATGACAAAAACTTTGCTATTCTTATCAGTGTTTGATAATGGTGTTGGTAAAGCAACTACAAAAATTCCTGGGCCTGCTGGTCTGCAACAAAACAGCTGAAGAGAATTTGTTTGAAACAATAAATTCTGTTTGTGAGATGGGGTCTTCAGTGAACAAACGCCATTGAATATTGCAGTGACAGTGCAAACATTATGGCTGGTGTCACAACAGCATTCTATTAAGGATTTGCAACCATCAGCCATCAATATTTGACCTTGAATGCATGTCTCCCAGTAAACTTATGTGCAGCTTTCACTTTCTATGAACAACAACTTGGTGGACATTTTCTACCATTTTAATTAAACTCAATATGTTCGGAGAACTTGATATATTTTCAGGATTTTACTGATACAGACCTTGAGAAGATCTTGAAGCATTTGCTAACCAGGTGGCCCACCATAGTGTGTGTCAGAAGAACACTGTCATAGTGCCAGCTCTATCTCAAGTTGCTTTAACAGCCACCCAGGTGGAAAGAAACCTGGGAAAGTAAAATCCATCACTGCACACCTCATCAACCCAGAGACAAAACCAGTGCTTTTACTTCCTGGACTACATACTTGCATCCACCAGTGAATGAATTCAACACCACTTTTCAGTCAGACACAGATAAGATCATTCGCATAAACTCAGACATGAGGAGACCACAGAGGAAATTTGTTAAAGTCCAGGTAGGTTATCAAGTAGCACACATTAACAGAGGTATGCTACATGACTGAGGAAAGCCAGTTTCCAGAACATCTGCTTGCTATCAGTATGTGTGCGTGAATCTTAATCAACAATAAGATGGACTTGTTATTCCCTTAGCAACTTCTTCAAGCATGTCAGGTGTTTCTATTGTGAGATGGTGGAAGATGCCTGGTAAATTTTCACTTGACAGTGCAGTTCTGAGGAACTTTCTCTGGTGTTACTTCCTGAGAAAACAAAGAGAGACTCAGCATCAGTAGACTGTGTGTGCACTGTACCCCAACATGCTAACACACTTCAAGAGGAATCCATTGACTACCAGCCTGCTGATAACTTGCCAAAGGTCAATAAGAGGACAAGTATTGGTCTGAGGTTGACAGAATGACCAATGTTATAAGGAGAAAAGTTTTCTTTTCTTGCAGAAACTGTTGTGCATATCACACTCCAATGAAGACAGTAAAGATGTCTTCAGTATAATGAGGAAAGTCCACAGAGAGAAGAAATACTATGACTAATGTCACTCTAGTTGCTCTCCTGTCTACCAAAATCAACTTGCCTGGAGACTTCTTCAATACAGTATTAGAAGACACAATTTTCAAGGATGGTGAGCGAGCCACCATTCAGTATTATTCAGACCATTCACCACCACCTTGTGGTGTTGTGTTGAGCATGAATAAAATGTTTGGTTACTTCATGAAAAGTTGGTATAAGCATTTAAAGTTTTGAATTTACACAGTCTTAATTTTTCTACAACAGTATGGAATTTGTGCATAAGTCTAATGGTCAAAGAAACTAAAAGGTTCTCTTATCAAACAGTTTACAAAATGTACATTGGTAACAGTGATGAGACATGCACCTTAACTGTGTTAAATCTTTGATATGCTCAGTTCTAAGAAATGAAAGTCCTGTTATCGAGACAAAGAAAGTTGCAAGTACATGTAATTTAGAAAATGTATGTTAGCCATAGTTATTTAGACTGCAAGCAAAAGCATTTATTCAACAAAATTTGTCATCTACAGTCTGTCCAAATTTTTTTTTTTTGTAAATGTCCTTCTTTTTTGAATTTTGTCTTGATTTTACAATTGGCAGGACTGATTTTGATTACTGGTAACCAACAATGGAATTCCACATGATGGGGCCTGCCTCTTCTGAAGAAAGTTTCTACTAGAAATACTTGGTTTAGCTGCTGGAGTGGGGGGGGGGAGCTGAGTGGCTAGAGAAACCCACACTGACAAACAACTAATGTATACAATAAATTACAAAACAAATGTTTGTGTTGAATCTGTATTTGTTTAAATTGCTGTATATTCAGTGAGCAAACTTGTGTGACTAATTTTTGCGCTGCAAATATGGGAAATGTGAAAAGCAAGCATTAGATAAACATAGGCATAACCGTTAAGCACACTCAAAGATAATGGAGAATCTAATAATGTTTAAACTGAAATTTTTCACTTGTAGATATGCACTGGAACGATTAGGATTAATGTCTAAAATTCATTCATCCAATGAAGACTTCAAATGACCAGACCAGGGTTAAACACAAGTTGTCAAAATGTACCAAAATGTCTTCTGCAGAAATTAGGCTAAAAAGCTCACTAAGAAAGCATTTATGTAGTGCACCTGTTGAGCAATGTAGCTGGCCCATCAACCGCCAAAAACGGTTTCCTTTCAGAACAATGTCTTGACTGATTATCTGCTAAAACATTAACCAGGATCACTGATCAAAATAGACCTTACGGCTGCAGTAACAACTCAACAACTGAAGGGTGGATTCATAATCATGGTGATTTTGCAGGTAATCGCACATAGTTATGCAGATCTCTCCCATCCTCCCTCAATGTGTGTTTATGACAGGTGCTCTATAAATATTTAGATGAGGTTACCTTACCTTTACCAATCATGACAAACCCAGTGACGATGATGATAAGCAATGCCAGAACTTTGGTGACTGTAAAGACATTCTGAACTCTAGCAGCCCACTTCACGTTTGCACAGTTTATAAAAGTAAGAAAAGCTGCAAGTAAAAACAAAAAAAAAAATGGGTGGCTGTTAGAATGCAAGAGTAATGTAACTGATGAAGTGACACATTCTTGAGCACACTATCATAGGTAACAAGAAAAAATGATGTAGGCAAACTGCTTCTATATTAATGTTCTAGAAGCAACATAATCTTGCTTTACAAGAAGGAAAAAAAAGTGTCAAATATCCATACAACCAAGTGCTGGTAACATTAAAAGCTAAATATATTCATTGTCTCTGCAGCCCACTGAGAGCATTTTGTAATCTGTTAACATATCACAGTAAACACATTTGTTTTACCATTTCTTCATCATCAATATATTTGGAAATTGTCAGCAACAACTAAGATTACTTTTACCTAATGGCTTTTTATGGCATGTCTTCAAGTGCAAATGTAATACCTGTACTCAATGTAAATTGTAATTGTAGATATTTTCAAAGTTTAAAAGAAAAGAAATCTTTTGTAACATTGTAGGTAAAATTAAAACAGCTTGTTCGCGATAGTATGCTGTGCACACTAAATCAACTGGTCTTGATTGCACAGCTTTGATCATTAACTGAAAAATACACCGACACAGTTGACTAGTTATCATCAGTCAGCCACAAGCTTATTTGTATACTTGTAGAGTTACTGACTTTTGAGCCTACTTAAAGCCTCAATCAATTCCAGCAGAGTCTCCTGACTAGAGAAACATTAACCATTATGCTTTTTCCTCAAGCTTCTGACTCTAAAAACACTTTATACGGCTCAAACAGCAGGCTGCATTGGAAATATCTTCCCTTCATAGACAGAAGACTTCCACAACAGAGAGATCTTGTATGATATGAGACTATGTTGCTGCATATTTCATTAAAATAAAATAAAAAAAACATTAGAACACAATTTTGAGAGCATCCATCTGGTAAGTGTAGTTCTCTGGTTTCATCTCATTCAGTTATTATTTAAAGATTTTCAATCAAATGTAACAGACATGTTTACTGCAGCACCAAGATCAGCTTTTATTTGAGCTTAGAACATCACAATGTTTATTTGTTTTTATAGTAATTAGGCTTTAATACTTGTGGAAAATGTGCTATTTTGTGTGTTTGTAAGGCAGTTAAAAATTATACATGTCAGCTGTTGACTTTCACATGTCTAGACAAAAAAACAACCTAAAAATTACATCTGTACATCTGTCACAGTATAGAGAGTTCAGGCCATCTTCATAATACATCACACTGCACACCAAAAGTAATCACACTCTCAAATAAGTTTTCGGGACATTTTTTAGATATGCACTTCATGACAGATAATAGTTTACTTGTACACTTAAAAAAAAAATACTGCCCTATTTAGAAATGATTTTATTTTAAAACTGTATCAACTACAACTTCAAATAAAATTGTTTAAAGACTCAGTTTTTACATGATATTTACTCACTAGATAAATATAATAAACAACAAATATATAAGTTTATCTTGTTCTTCTTGACAGATCCTAACCTTAGTCTGAAGGTCTTGAGGATAACTCACAGCAGGGAGCTAAAAAAGGGAAAGGTGTAGGATATTAATTAGCCTTGATGACAAGCAAGTTACCTAGGTACAGTTGGGGGCTCTTGAGCAGAGGTCAGAGTGCACACCAGTCAACATTCACCCATAAATCCTTCATCAATGTATCTCGAAAACCCTACTAGAAATCTTCATTTTTAGTTGTGAGAAGAAACTGGAGTGCCTGGAGAAAATCCCATGCATCTGGCTGGTGAACAAGAGAAAGAAGGAACAATGCCAGGGAAGTAAGCCAAAACAAACCAGTCTCAACTGGGATTCGAACTTAGGCCCTATTTCCTCAGTGAGAAAATTAACAGATGACATTTTTGAGGTTTGAATAGGCACCCATTACATGTAGTGTCTATTAGCTCACAATAATCTACTTCCTGTCATGGTGTTTGGATCTCAATTGCAAAACAATTTTACCATCTTTTACAGCCATTTCCAAATGGTAAAATCATACATTTCTTTCCTTTTCCCTTATTATTATTATAGACTTTGCAATTTCATCAGGTCAGTGTGCGAACATTTTCTCACACTAATTCAAACCAATTCTATAGCTTTTTCAAATAATCTCTCTCTCTCATGCAATTATTAATGTATTCTATTGTACACCAAAGACTACAAAAAATAATAAAACTTATTCATTCTTAAGCTCAATTAATTCCAATTCTAACATCTGACACATTTTAAATGTTACATTGCAATAAATCTCCAGCAGAGTTTTAAAAAATGAAAAAGGAATGGTCAGTATTTGATGGTTTATTAATAATCATACATAGTACCAGCTTAGCTCTTTAGTCATGAAGTCTTGGCAGTGTTTTCTGCAAATAATTTCAATAATAAAGTAGTTATTTACACCTTTAGAAGTATAATTTATAATCAGACTGAAAGTCATTAATGTGATTGCGCTGTTTTTCCAAGATAAAGGAGTTTTAAGCTATGGATTATTCCTCAAAATCATGCTGACGAGTAAATGAAACTTTGTTTGTAAAGCTAACGATACAGATTTGCTTAATCTCCCACAAAAAAGTAGACCAAAAAACAAACAACAGATTTTAGACCAAGGACAGCTAAATGCTGTTTGCTTTTTTCATTAAAAATTGATCAAAACAAATATTAACACATTAATTTATCTTAAAATTAAATATTTCAGTTTTTTTTAAATTATCTAAATAATTCACACACACACACACACACACACACACACACACAGAGACAGAGAGAGAGAGTCTGTTTACCTTTCTTTCTCTCTGGAATTACTGAGAATAAAGTTTTAAATGGTAACCCCTAGAAACCTGAGAACACATAATAACCTAAAAAACTAAGACTTGTCAACCTGTTGTCACCTTCATGACTACCAAATGACTTTAACAATATGAGGACATCAGCTTTAATTAAAGAGAGAAGAGGTTTTGGTACCTTTATTTCAATAGTTTTGTATAACAAACCTAAGATTCTTTTTGCTTTATCTGAACACTTCCTATCGTCAATATGACTGCTTCCAAAATGGTGAGAATTGCTAATATTAGTATGACCCATATAGATAGCAGCAGATGTCTGTGCATAGACAGAAGCTCCCCAACAAAAAAAGTTTGATCCCCATTGGACACTTGGTTTTGGCAAATCTCCCATAACACCATACCACTCAGTTGGTATTGGTTTCTTTCCACAGCCAAACAGGGAAGTTCTAGCAGAGAAATTCTATTTTATGCTAAAGATGTTGGCAAATCTCCCATAACACCATACCACTCAGTTGGCACTGGTTTCTTCCCACAGCCAAACAGGGAAGTTCTAGCAGAGAAATTCTATTTTATGCTAAAGATGGAAGTGCCCGGCTCCAAGAGGTTCAGGAATTGAATTCTTATAAGTGTTAACCATGACATTATGCCACTTCATCAGTTGAAAACATTGATGGTCATGGAAAAACTCTTTTAAATGCACTTGAACTTGAAAAGGCTAAAACTGTTATGACACATTTGCTTAATATATTTAAATTTTAAACTTTCCTAAACTTGACACCATTAGGAAACCTCTTTACTTTATTCACTAATCCATATCAATGACACTTAAGCAAATAACAAACAAGACTTGTCCCAGATTAAAGCCTTGGGGTAGTTCTCTACAAGCAAAGATTAGCACCAACTAAAACACTGGAATACTTTTTCTTTGTTTGATTACTAGCGGAATACCTTTGACATTTTTTTCTTCCAGTCAAACATTTAAACAAACTGTGTCAAAGTAAAACTTTTCAAAACTTTACATAAATAACGATGACTCCATTACCCACATCAAGATCCTTAGACACATCATTTGTGAATTCAGGCAATCAAGCCCAAACCTTTCAACATTACATTGAATGTTTCAAGTGACAATTAAATTGCTTTACCTTCACCTGCAGAATCTGTTGAGATTTCCATCAATTAAGTTACTTTTACATTGAACTTTTCTTTTTCTGACAATGATTTCTGAAATGGACACTACACTGAGATTCTAAATCTGGAATTAACAGTAATGCGATCACGCACTGATTAGCACTGAACCAAAACAGAAAATGAAAAGAAAACCTTTATTAATCACAAACAAAAAAACAAAGCTAAAAAAATGCCAGCATCCAAAAACTTATCATAAGCATGTATTCCGATTCTTTCAGTATATTTATTTATTAATTTGCATTATATAATTAGTACACGACACAAATTGTCAGTTATTAAATATTTATAGGATGGATCAATCCCCTGATAATTATTTATTACTATTATATCATCTCATCAGTTTTATCTTGGTAAAATGGCATGCTAAAAAAACTACAGATTTTACAATGCACCTACGCTAACTAACATAGTGACTTTTCAATTTATAGTTATTTATTGAAGTTCCATATTGTTTCAATCTATGGAACAAAGCGTATCATGCTAACTCTTTGTTTCCTAAATGAAAAGGGAACAAATTTAAATATGAAAATACAAATACCCCAAAATGGATCAACTGAGATGAAACAGAATAACTGGTAATGTTCCTGTTTTTTTTTTTTTTTTGTTCAAAGAGAATTCTAATGATGTTACTCTTCAGGCCTGATCCTTTTTTTTCATGCAAGGTATCTTTATGTTTTGCTGCAGCAACTACAATTTTCTCTAATTTCATTCTGCTTCAGCTTAGATGAATTTTTTTGTTTTGCTAAGAATTTTTAAATACTAATTACTTGTTTATAAGTGACCACTAATACATTCCATTTACTTCATAGGTTTAAATATTTGCTGTAATATCATTAATTATAAGAAAATTTCCAGAAATTTCATCTTTTTATACTTTTCAAACAAATGTGGGCAACTCCATAGTTCTCCCGCTAAGAAGGTAACAAACAACTTTGTGGACATCATAGTTGTGCACAGCACTATATTATGTTTTTGTTGTGTATTATGGCTGTGTACAGATTGTACAGGTTCTGACATTACTACCTTTTCTACTCTTACAAAAGAAGAGTCTAAAAATACATAATAGTAGTATCTAAAATATCAGTATAAGAATATGTACTTGATTATATATATACACACACATGCAAAGTAATTTTAACATTAAAACAGAATCATAACTAGTAGTAATTTACAGTGAAACTATATAAAGTTCTGTGAACAGAGAGATTAGAAAAACAAAATTTAAAAGAGTTTTGGACTGGTAAATTGCTTTCTTCCTTCTTTCCTGAAATACAGACATCTTTATCAAACCATGCAACAGGGGCGGACTGAGAGTATTATAGGCCCTCGGGCATAACTGTTCACTGGGCCCCTTAGTGCTGATGTCAGAGGAGGGGAGGGCGGTTTGGGGTGTCACTTTCAAAAAAAAAAATTTAAAAATTAGTTGTCTCAGACTGCATCTGGAGTATATTGGAGTATTCATTTAATAGAATTTATATGGGAATCTCTTGTAGCTGTGGGCCCTGGGCAGTGCCCGATTGACCGATGGCTCAGTCCGCCCCTGCCATGCAATGTACTATGAAAAAACTTTCTCAAATGAACCTGATGGTCAATAAAGAGTTAATAAATTTTAACATGGACAGTAAAAATAATAGCACTATCAAAGCAGAACAGTGACAGTGTCATCACCCCTTTAATATTTTATGTTATAAATATGTAATGCTTAATGTGGACAACAAGACGGCTAAAACTGTCAAAATTAATGTTCACAGCGGACACAATAACAATATTCTGTTACACTCGAGGAAGATCGCTGATAGAGCAGTGGCAGACCGTCCAGGAGGCTGGCTCACAGATCACTCGTGGAAACTGTGCAACAAAGCTGTCCATCGTCAAGAATGCATCCACATCTCACCAAACGGTTAGTAGAGAGTCTCCAATCCGTAACTATCCAATTAATGGACTCATTGGGCTTCATGTTTGGTCTCGAGCAGAAGCTTCTCTGGTGCATCCTTCTTCAAGGGTTAAGCGTCTTTATTTGGTGCTTTAGTGGAGTGCAGTCCCCTCTCGCTCATAGATGCTCTCTCCCGAACACGGTCTCGTGGGAGGCCCAAGATGCTCCCCGAAATAATTTCTGTGGAGTTTCGGAGAGTGCACCCGATGTCGGTGCTGCTGTCATAGGCTGGTTAACGGAACCCTCCCCACCCCCCCTCCTCTCCTACTGTGGTGGTGGTGGTACCGAACATGTCGCCTACCGCATCCCCAGCTGGGGGGGGGGGAGGGAGAGAGAGGAGGGGGGAGATTGTGAAATTAATAAGAACCAAAAGCTGTGTTTATTTGTTAAGATGATCAACCCCAGAGTTCGTGGAATGTCTGTCTGTCTGTCACCATACCCGTGAGAAGCCCAAGCCACGGTTTCGCCCTCACCATTCCGAGACCGGCGGAGGGAAGGGGTGGTAGCGGTGCGTGACGGGGCCTGTCGCCGCCCCACCCTGACCCCCGGGGGGTGAGGGACTCGGATGGGTGTGCCAGTCAGGACGGGGCCCGCGTTATTCTATATATGGCCTCGCGAAGCACGCCGCCCGCGCATGCGCGGGGCTCGGTCTAGGGAGGGAGGAAGGGGCACTACAGAGTTACTATGCCTTATTTTCTTTTCACGAATAAAAACGGTTACTGTTGGCTACTTACCCACACAGGCGGCCCCGACGAGGCTCACGGCCATCGCGGGCGACCCGCAGTCCGGGAAGAGCGGCTGCAGCGTGTAGTTGGCGAACGTCAGGGCGGTGATCGCGTTCCCCGTGGGTATGATGATGATCAGCGCCACCCACAGGTAGAGGAAGGCCGGGAACCCTCCGAAGATTTCCGTGATGTAAGCGTAGTCCGCCCCGGAGTTCGGGATGCACGTACCCAGTTCGGCGTAGCACATAGCCCCCGTCAGGGTGATGAGACCGCACAGCGCCCAGACGATGATGGACAGCCCCACCGATCCGGCCTCCAGGAGAACCCCTTTCGGGGACACGAAAATGCCGCTGCCCACTACGATGCCCACGATGAACGCGACGCCGCTGTGAAGGCCCAGCTGCTTCTTCAGCTTCACCTCCGAGCCGACGACGTCCGTATGGCGGCGCATCTCCCCGTCCATCGCGGTCCACGTGTTCTGGTTTAAAGCCCCGCTCGTTAATATCAACACCCGCCGCTGCCTTTCTCCGGTGACACGTCGCCGCTCGCGCTGTGTCACATGAGTCCCGGGAAAAAAAAAATATATATGTGTACACAGATGACAGGCTTTCCTCCCCCTCCCCCTCCCCCTCCCCCAGGTTGACTACCTTACGCGGTTACTTTTGTCTGTACACAGCGAACAGCGGCACGCGCAGCAGCCCGCCACCTTGCCGTTTTCTTGCCTGTAGTCAGGTCACGTGACGACGTCGGGGGGGGGGGAACTTGAACCGTTCTCTCTCTCTCTCTCTCTCTCGGGGGTGGGGTTAGGGTTAATTAGATTGAATTGTCAGCACGTTTTTAAAATAAAGTTTTGGGAAAACTCGGAAAAGAACAGCAGCTTCTCTTTACCGTTCTTTGTTAGCGGCGGCTAAGGCCGATGATGCTGGGAGCCAATCCGACTGATGCTCCTGTGTGTGTTTTTTCTTCTTCTTCCTTTCCTCCGAAAACCTTTCAAATTGGTGCTTTATTATCCGGCAATTTACCTTCCGGGGGGGGGGGGGGTTGTACCGTTCCGGATTTTACTCCACAAAGGTCATAGATAATAGAATCGCTTTAAATGGAATATTCGTATTAATTGGACGAATTTGAAGTGGTTTTTTTTTGCCACTTCCCGCCACATTAAAGCCCACAAAGGCCCAAGGAAAGGGGACGTCGTTTTGGGGGCTGGCTCTCCCCCTAATATGCGAGTTACGTGTCCACCTAGGTCTATTTAAAGCGTAATTTAAGAGTTCCCCCTACTAACCGTGTGTGTGTGTGTGTGTAATAAGATTATCCGTATCGACGACTGCGGATCAGAATGAACAAAACGGATTACAAAATGGTGTTAACTGCGACATTTCTCACTCGATACTGTAAACTTCACCGAGTAACGAGAAGGGAGAAGCGAAGCAGTTGGATCATAAAAGCGTAATATTCCTTTAGCGCGAACAAAGCGTCGTGTTCTATGCACAGAAAGTTCACAAAGTGCGCGCTAACGCGCCCCTTCTTTTACCTGGCTTGAGCGCCCTCTGCGTTGCGGGGATCTCAGAGGACTCCCCGCCTTCATATCGCGGCCCCTTTATTTCTTTGGGTTGTTGTTTTTTTAACGAGTGGCTGCCGAATTCTTTACTCGCGGTAGGACAAAAGTCACTTCCCTACTCTACCACGTACCGCTAAAGAACTCGGGGTTCACGTCACACCCCTTTGATCTGAGTATACAAAACTATAACGGCGACGCGGGCAAACAAACTCCATCTGTTCAGCAACCGTCCGTCGGTCCGCGACCCCGGCGGCAAAACACTATGAGCGGGGTTCGAATAATTGAACAGTTTGATGCTCCAGCCGGCATAGAAAAACTACCCGAAGATCGGACCGGTGCGTCCATAGTCTATCTGAAGCTAGCTGGTCGTATAAAGACAGCCCTGGACATCCAGTGGAAAGATGGTGGGGGCGGGATTAGTGTGCAGACTGTGAACCGAGTTTAGGACTGAATGGGAGGGTCGCCAGGGAGAAGCCATTCGTTTACCCGAAAGAACCTCCCAAGTTCGCGCATCGACTGCAGCCCCCAGGAATGTGGTCGGACGAATCCAATTTCAGTTTGTTTGGTTCCCAATGTGCGTCCGACGCAGGATCGGCGAAGAGTTCGATCTGGGGGGGGTGGAAGCGTCGTGATTTGGGGCTGCTTCTCCCGCCACGGGATCGATTCGATTCGCAGTATCGAGGGAACTTTAAACAGCAGCGGATACCTGCACATCTTGAGAAATGTTCTCAAACCATATGCTGATGAGAATTTGCCCTGGCTTTCTTAGTCTTCGGATTTAAATCCAGTAGAGAACACGTGGCACACACCAGGTAGAGGGACTAGAGCTTCAAAGATGGCGGAATTGAGCGGGCTGGGTGAAAACATTGAAAAGTTATGCGGTAAAATTACGGTAAACTATTGCAACAAGCTTATCAATTCAATGCCCTCTCAGTAATTTAGGGCATCCTACCAAATACTAGAATGTATTTAATGATTTGGTTGTCAAGAAAGCGCTTTATTTTGCAAATATACATCGTCTAGATCGAACCATGAAACCCGCTTATAGCGTTTGCCGCCGCCATTGTAGGTTCGAAATATTTTTAACGAGTTTTGCTGCTTAGACCGACGAAACGATCGTAAAATCGCTCGTCTCTGAGCCGACTTATAAAGGGGACCACTTGAGGCTGGTGCTGACAACTCGGTATCGGTGCTCAATAAGGCTTACACACAATTACGGCTAACCCGAGGATAAAATCAGTTAATCCGTGCATACTGCGCACCAGCGTCGAACTCCTGACCGTTTGGGTCACTCGAGAGCCCGGCCTGGCATTCGACAGAACCTTTTCATTCATACACCTGAACCAACTGCCTGCCCTGGCGACCGATGACGGAATCCATCAAAAACAATGTGACGTTGTCTTACGATAATTCAAAAGAAATCATTGAAAACACGGCATATGTATCCCCTGACACTTAATGGTGCCAGGATGTAAGACATGCAAAATCCCTTTAGCCGACCCCTGCTCTCTCCTTCTTCCCTATGAATGTACAAAACTCTTGTATGATGCTGGCTTTTATCTAGATGTCTATATAATACACGCTACATAACAATAATAAACAAATACCAGGATTGTGTGTGTGTGTGTGTGTGTGGTGTGTGTGTGTGTGTGTGTGTGTGTGCGTGTGTGTGTTTTAAAACACGAAAGTCCAGAAGGGTAATGTTATGTTATAGGGTTTCTATCGAGTGAGCTCGAAAACAGAAAGCCAGTCTTTTGTTTCAGATAATTAAACACCGAATAACGGATTTATTCAACCTATACATATTTTTATATCTACTTGCATGGAACATGACTCGGAACATTTTATCCATGTAATAAAACTGAAAAGTGTAGGGTCGTGGGAAAAACCGAAACAAGCAGATAAAGCGGCTGTAGTAGCTGCGGATGAACTGTTATACTTTATCCCAGGTGAGAAAAAGTGAAATTAGTCATTAAAACGCAATGTTAAACAACGAAGAAAGAAAAAACCCGTATAAGGCTATAATGTTAGGTCACAAAGCTTTTCAAACTGATGCAAAGACTTCTTTTTTTGCTCTGTACAGTCTTTCACTTAACGTTTTGGTTGTTTATGCGATGACTTTACCAGCTGGTGTAAAAATTAGAGAATGACAGTAATTTCCTGTTCGCTGAAATATGATTACTCCACAGCTTCGTAAAATACGATACAACCTAACGGAGCTGAAGATCGTCATGTAATGCGAACTCGTAATCTCACTTAATTATTACTTATTACGTATGTTGTGAAGAATTCCTGTAAATAATGTCTTAAGTTACTCTATAAAGGCTCGTTATATTATTTAAAATATTTTTTTTTAAATGCCCTTATATAAAAATTCACGCACACCCAAGAATAGAGAATTGGGGGAACTGTAAAGAAAAGTATTTTGCCTTTACCACTATTTCTCTCTGTGTAATGACGTGATATCTCTCTTTGTACTGACGTCATCTCTCTCTGTACTGACGTCATATCTCTCTGTACTGACATCATCATCATCATCATCATTCTCTATCCCCCCAAACTCATGTTTTTGAATAAAATCATAGTATAAATGACGTTTCTTTTAGAGCGAGACAGATCTAGGAGCCCTTCACTTTTCAGAATTAAGACTGTTGATTGTATAGAGTTGTTAATCTTCATAAGTTGCCTTTTAATACTTTATGTGTAGTGTTTGGCGAAGCAGTAAAGATGTCATCTGACCTTTTCATTTTGCTTAGAGGTGATCCACCTTTGAGTCAGGAAAACCGGTCTCTCTCTTTTTTTTTTCTTTCACTTTATCGCTAATGTAAATGCATTATCCCAGCGTTAAAGGAACGGGGGGGGGGACATCTGATGAACTGTATCGGAACATATGAACCATTAATTGTGAAGTTATTTTTATGCTGTAGTGTGCGAACAGCCATGTATAGTATGAAGTCAGCTGATTCAGCCATGAACTTAAAGGACCGAGAAAGAAAGGGAAAAAAAAACAGGAAACAAGAAGATATGACGCTGGTCCGGAAGTCTAAAACACCAAATCCTCTCAATTTCTCTGTAAGAGTCAGTATCTGAGCGTCTACAACCAAAGGATGGTCAGCATGGGTTAGATGGACTGATTGGGCATGTATCATCTTCTAGGGAGCATTCCTTTAGACGTGGTATCAAGAGAGAAAAACAACAAAAAGCAGCTCGACTGGGCTAAACGACATCAGAACCGCACCACGGAGCCATAATGCGAAATATTGTGGTCAGACGAGAGAAGGTTTGAAATATTTGATTCTGGCTACTCGGATGGTGATTTGATAAAAATTAATGATATTCTCACAAAAGAAAGAAACCGCAATACTCTAAAACGCCATGTAATTCCACCAGGGCATCGTTCGACAGCTCGTGGCCTTATAATGCAACAGGATAGTGATCTGAAGCGCTTTGCAGAGCTGAATACGAATTTCCCTACCAGAAAAGAATCAGAGGCTCTTCATAAAGCCATGGTATGGTCCTCTCATCCTACAGAACTGAATTTCATTGAACTTGTGTGTGATTAAGTAGATCGAAGAGCCGACGAAAACGTTTAACCAGTGTCAGTCAGTTATGAAACTATTCGCAAGAGAAATCGAGGCTAGTTACAAATCAGTATATTTAAAAGTTACTGTATAAGATGGCCAAAACATGTACAACAGTTGGTTATCGAAAGGTGGCTATTTTGGTGTGAAACGTTTACTGTGATAACGGCCTCACAACTAACGGTTTATATGCTTGGCAATAAGGTGTTGAGAAAGCAGACAGCAGTGTTTTCGCATGGTGGTCTCATAATTTCGAACGTCAGTATATATCTGATCCATATTTAATGCAAGCAAAGCGCATACATATCTGAATTATTTCAGTCAGTAAAAACTGTTTTAAAATACACGAAATGGTTATTAATTACCAATTAAACTGCTGAAGCACATCTCGTTGTATGAAGTTGTTTAATGATAACTTGCGGTGGAAAGAGAACAGAAATCTGTCTAGTGTCATTAACTTCTTGTTGACAGCTCTTGAACAGAACTGAATAACTTTAACTTCGAAACTAATTTTTAAGTCCATTAGTTCACTGCACTCATTCAAAATAGGCGACTTAGCAGCCTCAAATTATATTGAAGGTACCTTAGGATCAAAGGCAGGATCCAAGGGTACCAGAGGATGGTCTTAGAGGCTAACAAAGGTCACCTTTCAAGGTTCAGAGTAACTACAGCTTGGGACTGGTTCAACTCAGAAGTGACCACAGATTTAAACTGCTCAAAAGTCGGCCTTGAAGGCCAGCAACGATCGACGGCAGGTTTGATATCATACACGGTATAACTTTGAAATCTAAGAATAAAAATTAATTTAGTAGTTTGCTACAGGTTTGTCATCATCTTATAAACTATCTCCACATTGGTCAGGTACTTTTTCAGATTCCTAGATGAGTCAGCTGACACATAATAATTATGCAATTTTAAAAAGCCCCTTAAATGTAAGGGGATACACTTCCCTATAAAACTCAGCTCTCCATCACCATCAATAGAGCACAGGACGTCTCGGACAGGGCGATTTACTACATGTCCAGCACATGGGTTCTTTGTCGGGGCGACCACCCCCAACCGAGCGTGTCCCCGGGTGGCGGATTGGGGAACGGCCTCCAGATATGGAGTTTAGCTGCGAAATCAGCTGGACCAAACTGGCGTTGGTTCTATCAGGACGGTGTGGGGTAACTTGTGGCAAAGCTACTCCTAAAATGTCTAAGTGTCCCATGACAGAGCCAGCAGGCGGGCAAGGGCCGCCTTAAAAGTTCTGTCCCGGGGTGGGATCCTCGGAGAAACAATCCCAGCTGTGCTCCCAGGGTAAGACGTATGAGCCAGGAGCTAAGGGCGGGGTAACCCCTACAGAAAACCTAGAGAGCTGAAGTCAGAGGTACTGAGCCAGTGTGTGCTCGCTTAACAAACCACAGTACCATGCACCTTACCCCTGCGGCGAATGCTAAGAAGAAGACAGCTGTAAGTTGGATGCTCAAGAGTTGGCCAAAACAAAAGTCTGTTTTGCTTTCCACCTCAAGGTAAAACTAAAAAACATCATCTATAAAGATGCTCTTATGGAATAAAGTTAAATGGAAGTGTACAGCCTACAGAATGTTAAGAAATTCATCATTAGCATCAATTCAATGTTCATTCAAAGATTGTTTAAACAAATAAAATTTCTGTTTTTCTAATTGATATAAAACCCTTTTTTTATAAGCCATTTCCCCCAGGCAGCGCCGGATATCCCAACTAGTAGTGGAATAAAAGAGCGGATAGCCGATGAGATGTAAAAATAAATTATTTATTGGCCCTGTAATATTAACGAAAACCCTATTTTCGCATGAGCGGACTGTTGCTCGCGGTGTTTCTATCCGTTAATTAGTGAAAGTAAACACAAACAGCATCAATAGCTGCTACTATATTAAACCCAATTTACTCCTATGCTTTATTTCGTAATCACACTTTAAGTTCTGGTCTTAAATTGAGTATTTTGAATTTATGGATTTAAAGCAACTTCCAAATTTTCTTTGGTGTCAAAAAGTTGTGAAATTCATTTACTTTACTTTGGGTTGGTCTTGTTTGTTTGGTTCTCGTTTTAGCTTTCAGGATACCGACCTCGACCAATGATGTTTCATTCTGTAATTACCAAGAAACGGTGATACAAGAATTGGAGAAGCAAATGCCTTCGTCACTTATTTGTTTGAGCAGATTCCTGGTAGCAAACGTCACACTCACATACCATCGACCGAGTTTCTGTGTCACTGTTTGTGCCCCCCCCCGAAAATTCTGACAAACATATCCTGTTTCTCTATCGATTGTTGATCCCAAATAAAAGTAGTCCACTTGCTTAGAATTACGGTTAGCCCTCATTTCTTACGAAGTGGCGTAGAAGGGCACTTGTGACGAAAACCTGCTTCTTCAAGCCTGTTTTTTTTGTTATTTTTGTTTGATAAAAGCTTAATAATAGTAATGATAAAAAGTGTGTGCGTGCGAGAGAGACCTTATAGTTATGTCGCGTGTGTATTTGAATAAATGTAACTTTGAGGCTAATTTTTAATAGCATCATGTTAGAAAAAATTGTATTTATTTAAAAATAAACGTTAAATAAATTTTCTCTTCAAGAATTTTTCTATCCTATATATTAAAACAGTCTCTCTCCATCTCCATCTCTCTCTCTGTAATAACGTCATCTCTCTCTCTCTCTCTCCCTCGTCTCTCCTCGTCTCTCTCTCTCTCTCTCATCTCTCTCTCCTCTCTCTCCTCTCTCCTCTTCCCTCCCCTCTCTCAGCTCTCTCCATCCTCCATCTTCTCTCTCTCCTCTCCCTCTCCATCTTCTGTAATAACTCTCCTCTCTCTCTCTCCTCTCATCTCCTCTCTCTCTCCTCTCTCTCTCTGTAATAACGTCATCTCTCTCTCTCTCTCCTCTCTCTCCATCTCCATCTCTCTCTCTCTCTGTAATACGTCATCTCTCTCTCTCTCTCTCTCTCTCTCTCTCTCTCTCTCTCTCTCTCTCTATCTCCTCTCAATCTCTCTCTCTGTACTGACGTCATCTCTCCCCCCCAAAATCTTAGTAATGGAGAGGCCCTCGTATTTAGAGAACACGTTTTAAAGAAAAAATCATAGTATAAATTACGCTTTTTAGAGCGAAAAGAATCGAGGAGCCCTTCACTTTTCAGAATTAAGACTATTAATAGTATAGAGCTGTTAATCTTCCTAAGTTGCCTTTTAATACTTTACAGAGAGAGAAAGAAAAAAACCGGTTTTCTTTACCAACGTGGTGTTTGGTGAAGCAGTAAAGAGAGAGGGGTATCCATCCTTTTCATTTTGCTTACAGGTGATCCAGATTATTATTATTTGTTCGCCACTCTGCGTCTTTCATGAGAATCGATGCTTCTACCGGCTCTATCAGCTATGATATGCATTTTTTTTTTCTTTCATTAAGTCGTTCAATAGTTTATGGTTTGAACTTGACCGAGTACCAGCTAGCGTGGGAACAGCAGTTTTTGACTGGATATCCTACGGGTTACGAATTAAACGTATCCGTCCTGTTCTGCTGGCAGAGTTTTCCCCGCGTCGTCGCTCGTCTCTGCGCCCGATAGGTCACACGAGCCAGAACAATGGGGTGATAACTGCTGCGTATTGTCAGACGAGGCGGATACGACAGCGCCCTCTGTGGCCAGAAGGAAGGGGATTGGAGGATTTACCTGCCACCTGTTGGCTGGCTGCGATGACGTGTGGTGAAGCGCATATACTTAGATTGAGGTCTGGTGGGGAGACGTGTGCTACATTGACAGTTTTTCAATTCGTTAAACAATAACTAAATTCTTACATACATTCTCGATTTTGAAGTTGTTCTGCCAGTATCTACAAACCTTGGTGTATCTAATACATACAACCAGAGAGTCGGGCCGCGTTGTGAGATCGTCCACTGCGGCCCATACGCTCAACCCTGGCTTTGCCCCGCGACCATTTCACCATTGTCAAGCAATATGGCGACAGGCAAATCGATGTCGTGCTAAACAATACAAATTCTTAGGTAGACCATTAACTTTTTACAAAAGACTGAATGTAACTAACTAAGGAAACAGAACCACACTCGCCCTTTGAAAGTATTGCCGCAACAGGTCGCATAATGTCGTCCAGGGTCTCTGACACAGACCTAGAACCAGAAAAGATCCCTAACCATTCGCGACTTTAGCCTTTTGTACAGTTCAGGTTGGGCATTTCTTTGCTGACGCCAGTATTTCAAAATGTTTCCATCAACTGGATTCTCTTTCTTTCAGAGAAGAAGCTGACGATTGTCATCTTTCTCCTTAGCGTTCATTGCCCTTCCTATCCTAACCCACTCTGCTCAATGGTTGCTCGCTACTTTTAGTCCGAAAGACG